>JAVHYY010000514.1:0-74251 GCA_035221665.1 Okamejei kenojei | reverse complement strand
CGCCCCAATCAACCCCCCCCCCCCCAGTTTTGAAGGTTTATAGGGGGTTTTAGATTGGTTTAGATGGGTTTTATAGGGGGTTAGAGGTGGTTGAGCGGGGTTCTTAGAGGGGTATTAAGTGGGTTTAGAGCGTTTTAAGGTGAAATGTTTAGATGGGTTTAGACGATTTAGAGTAGGACTTTGTGGGGGTGAAGAGGGGTTATAGGGGTTTAGCGGGTGTTTGTGAGGGGTTTTGAGAGATGCAGAGTAAGTTTTTGTAGGGTTAATAGGGTGTTAGATGGGTTTGGAGGGTTTTAAGGATTAGAAGTGTTTACATGGAGTTGGTTTCGGTATATTTAGAGGAGTTTAGAGGGGTTAGAGGGATTTTGAGGGGGTTTTGCGCGGTTCAGAGGGGGTTAGAATTGGTTTTTTGAGGGGATATTGGTGGTTAGATGGGTTTTTTTTAGAAAGGTGTAGGGTGGGTTTAGAGTGGTTTAGAGGGGTTTGTAAGTATGGTTTGAGGGGTTAGAGTGATCTCGAAAGGTTTAGAGAATGAGGTTAGAGTGGTTTGGAATGGATTAGATGGTTGTAGATGGGTTTGCGGAGATTTCAAGGGGTTTGGACGGGATTAGAGGGGTTTACTTGGGGTTGGGGGGTTAGAGAGATTTAGTGCGGTGATTAGAGAGGAGTGTTTGTAGATTGGGTTTAGGGTGGCATATAGGGTTTTATCAGAGGCGTTTAGAGGAGCTTCCGGGGGATTAGATTAGAGGGGCTTTAGAGGGGCTTAGGAGTTGCAGTGAGGGTTATAGGGGTTGCAGTGGATGGTAGAGGGGGTTTGGGAGAATGTTTAGAGTGGTTTATGTGGGTTAGAGGTGGTTAGATAGGTTTAGAAGGGGTTTAGAGAGGTTTGGTGTGAACTTTGGAGTGGTTTAGAGTTGGTTTAGATGGTTCTGAGGGATGTAGAGGGGGGCCTCTAGAGGACTGTGTGGAACGGCCTTTAGATGGGCATAGAGGTGTTTAGATGGGGTGAGAGGGTGTTTAAAGGGGTTTTGAGGTGTTTAGGGCGGTGGGTAGAGGGTTTAGAGGGGACTTAGAGGGTTTAGTGGGTTTAAAGGGGTTTAGATGGGTTTAGGAGTGGAGAGGCTTAGAGGGGTTTAGAGGGGTGTCTAGAGGGGCGTCGAGAGGTTAGAAGAGTTAGAGGGCTTTAGAGTGGTTTAGGGTGTTTTACAGTGGTGTACAGATGTTTATAGGGGCTTTAGAGGCATTTGGGGGTTAGAGGTGGGTGTAAAAGGTGGGTTTAGATAGGATTGGATTACATGGGTTATAGTGGGTTTAGTCAATGATCGGTTAGTGGGTTTTAGAGTGGTTTAAGAGGGTGTTTAGTGGGTTTAGAGTGTGTTTAGAGGGGTTGTATAAGGGGGTTATGTCTGGTTTAGGCTGGGGTTTTAAAATGCTTCAGGGAGTGGCAAGGGGGAAAAAGAGGAGATTAAAGGGATTTAAGGGATGGTTTTAGATGGGTTTAGAGGGGTTTAGAGAAGGGTTTAGACGGGGTGCAGTGGGTTTAGAGGGGTATAGGGTTTTTTAAAGGGGTTTAGAGGGGGTTTACAGGGGGTTAGGGAGGGTGGTAGAGGGTATTAGATGGAGTTTAGAGGGGTTTAGAGGGGCTTAGTGGGTGTTTAGAGGGGATTAGAGAGTTTTAAAAAGTGGTTTAGTGGGGGTTAAGAGGGTATGTTGAGGGTTACAAGTGTTTAGAGGGAATAGAGTGGTTTAGAGGTTTTACAGTGTTTTACTAAGGTGCAATGGGTTTTGAAGATTTTAGAGGGATTGAGAGAGTGTTTATAAGTGTTTAGAGGGATGTTTTAGTAGTGTGGTTGTTTAGATGGGTTTTTAGAGGGTTTAGGAGTGATTGAGAATGGGTTTTTAGAGTGGTTGATAGCAGTTTAGTGGTGGTTTAAAGGGTTTAGAAGGGTTCAGAAGGATGTAGACGGGGTTTGAACGGTTGCAGTGGTTTACAGTGGTTGAGGGGGTTTAGAGGCATTGCCGAGGGGTATCGAGGGTTTCAGTTGGTGTACAAGGGTTTTACAGCTGTTTGCAGTGGGTTTTCCCCAGGATTAGAGGAGTTTTAGAGGGATTGGGAGGGGTTTATATTGTTTTAGAGGGGTTTGGAATGGGATATGTGGGTTTATAATGAGTTTAAGAGGGGGTTTGAGGTGGAGTAGAGGGGTTACATGTGATTTTAGAGGGTTTTTTAGAGTGGATTTTAGAGGTATTTAGTGGATTTAGATGGGGTTCATAGGTGGTGTAGAGGGGATTAGAAGTGGTTTTAGTGGGTGCAGAGGTATTTTTGGAAGGGTAGATAGAAGGGGTCAGTGGGGTTTTTAAAAGGGGGTTTTATTGCGGTGTTTGGAGGGGGTGAGAGGGATTTTAGAGTTGGATTTAGATTAGTGGGGTTAGAGTAGTTTACGGATTACAGGGGGTTTAACGGGGGTCTAGAGGGTCTTAGAGGGGGGATTTTAGAGGGGGTTTAGACGCGTTCAGAAGAAGCGGTTTTAGAAAGGGTTTTTCGATGGGTTTGGTGAATTTCAGAGGGGATTAAAGGGTTTTCAGCGGGATTAGAGCGGATGTAGAAGGATTTAGAGCGGGTTTGGAGGGTTTAGAGGTGTTTTAGGGGGGGTTAGATGGAGGGTTTTGAGGGGTTTTGATTGGAGAGGGGGGGGTTTTAATGCGGTTTAGAGGTGTGTCGAGTGTTTTCATAGTGGGTTTAGAGTGTTTAGGGGGGGTTTGGAGTGGTTTAGATGGAATTTGTGGTTTTTGAGGAGTTAGAGGGTTTCGGGGTGGTTGTTAGGAGGATTTTTAGAGGGTCGTTTAGAGTGGTTTAAAGGGAATTTATATGTGTTTTAGATGGGTTAAGAGTTTTTGACAGGGTAGAGAGATTTAAGAGGGGTTGATATGGCCTTTAGAGGGTTTCAAGAGTGTTTAGATGGGTTAGAAGGCGTTTTGTGGCGTTTCGAGGGATTTAGAGGGGGTTTAGTTGCGTTAAGAGTGATTTAGAGGGGTTTACAGGGGGGTTTAGTGAGCTTTAGAGTGGTTGATACTTGGTTTAGAGGGTTTAGACGGACTAGATGGGTTTAGAGGGTTCAGATGGTGTCTAGTGGGGTTTGGGGGTTTAGAGTGGTTTAGCGAGGGTTAGAGTGTTAAGATGAGAGGTTTAGAGGGGTTTAGAGTGTTATATAAATGTTTAGATGGGTGTAGTTGATTTAAGGGGATTTAGAGAGGTTTATACGGGGTTTAAATGGGTTAGAGCTGGTTTGCATGGGGTTAGAATGGGTTTGTGGTGGCGCCTTGAGGGATATTGTGTACAATTTTGAGGGAAATTGTGTACAATTTTGGTCGCCTAGTTATAGGAAGGATGTCAACAAAATAGAGATAGTACAGAGGAGATTTACTAGAATGTTGCCAGGGCTATGTAGAAATAGCAGGAGCTATGACAGAAATATTTCAAATGTCATTAGAAACGGGAATAGTGCCGGAGGATTGGCGTACTGCGCATGTTGTCCCATTGTTTAAAAATGGTTCAAAGAATAAACCTAGCAATTATAGACCTATTAGTTTGACGTCAGTGGTGGGCAAATTAATGGAAAGGATACTTAGAGATAATATATATAAGCATCTGGATAAACAGGGTCTGATCAGGAACAGTCAACATGGATTTGTGCCTGGAAGGTCATGTTTGACAAACCTTCTTGAATTTTTTGAAGCGGTAAATAGGGAAAATTGATGAGGGTAAAGCAGTGGATGTTGTCTATATGGATTTTCAGTAAGGCCTTTGACAAGGTTCCCCATGGAAGGTTGGTTAAGAAGGTTCAATCTTTGGGTGTTAATGGCGGAGTAGCAAGATGGATTTAACAGTGGCTGAATGGGAGATGTCAGAGAGTAATGGTGGATGCTGTTTGTCAGGTTGGAAGCCGGTGACCAGTGGGTGCCTCAGGGATCTGTGTTGGGTCCACTGTTGTTTGTCATGTACAATCAATGATCTGGATGATGGGGTGGAACATTGGATAAGTAACTATGCAGATGATACTAAGATAGGTGGTTGTTGTGGATAATGAAGTAGATTCTCAAAGTCTACAGAGAGATTTGGGCCATTTTGGAAAAAGTGGGCTGAAAGATGGCAGATGGAGTTTAATGCTGATAAGTGTGAAGTGCTACATCTTGGCAGGACAAATCAAAATAGGACGTACATGGTAAATGGTAGGGAATTGAGGAATGCTGTGGAACAGAGGGATCTAGGAATAACTGTGCATAGTTCCTGAAGGTGGAATCGCACAGGGTGGTAAAGAAAGCCTTTGGATTGTGCTGGCCTTTTACAACAAATCAGAGCATTGAATATAGGAGTAGGGAAGTAATGTTAAATTGTACAAGGCATTGGTAAGACCAATTCTGGAGTATGGTGTACAATTTTGGTCGCCTAGTTATAGGACGGATGTCAACAAAATAGAGAGAGTACAGAGGAGATTGACTAGAATGTTGCCAGGGTTCCAGCAACTATGTTACAGAGAAAGGTTGAACAAGTTAGGGTCTTTATTCTTTGAGCGCCGAAGGTTAACGGGGGACTTGATTGAGGTCTTTAAAATGATGAAAGGGATAGACAGAGTTGACGTGGATACGTTTTTCCCATTGAGGATAGGGAAGATTCAAACAAGAGGGCATGACATGAGAATTAAGGGACAGAGGTTTCGGGTTAACGTGAGGGGGAACTTCTTTACTCAGAGGGTGGTGGCTGTGTGGAATCAGCTTCCAGCAGAAGTGGTGGAGGCAGGATCGATTTTAACATTTAAGACTAAAGTGGATAGGTATATGGACGTGAAGGGAATGGAGGGGTATGGTCTGAGTGCAGGTAGATGGGACTAGGGGAAAACAAATGGTCGGCACGGACTGGAAGGGCCGAGAGGGCCTGTTTCCGTGCTGTTTTTGTTATATGGTTATATGGTTATATGAAAGTCCTGACATCCCAGGAATCAGTCTGGTGAACTTTTTCTGTACCCCCTCTATCGCAAGAATGTATTTTCTCTGATTTGGAGACCAAAACTGTACGCAATACTCCAGGTGTGGTCTCTCCAAAACCCTGTACATCTGCTGTAGAACCTCCCTGCTCCTATACTCAAATCCTTTCGCTATGAATGCTAACATACCATTTGCTTTCTTCACTGCCTGCTGCACCTGCATGCCTACTTTCAATGTTCGGTGTACCATGACATCAGGTCTCGTTGCATCTTCCCTTTTCCTAATTTGCCACCATTCAGATAATAGTCTACCTTACTCTTTTTGGCCACCGAAGTGGATAACCTCACATTTATGCACATTACACTGCATCTGCCATGCATGTGCCCACTCACCCAGCCTATCCAAGTCACCTTGCAGTCTCCTGGAATCCTCCTCACACCAAACACTACCCCCCAGCATAGTGTCGTCCGCAAAAGTGGAGATGTTGCAAATCGTCCAAATCATTAATATATATTGTAAATAGCTGGTGTCCCAGCACGGAGCCTTGCGATACCCCACTAGTCACTTGCTGCCATTCGGAAAAGGACCCGTCTACTCTTACCCTTTGCTTCCTGTCTGTCAGCCAGTTCTCTATCCACATCAATACTGAACACCCAATACCGTGTGCTTTAAGTTTGTATACTAATCTCTTATGTGGGACCTTGTCGAAAGTCTTCTGAAAGTCTTGATATAACTCATCCACTGGTTCTCCCTTATCCACTCTGCTAGTTACATCCACGAAACATTGTATAAGATTCGACATGATTTACCTTTCCTAAATCCATGCTGACTTTGTCCAATGATTTCACCACTTTCCAAATGTACTGCTATCCTATCTTTAAAAACTGACTAGCAGTTTCCCCACTACCGATGTTAGACTAACTGGTTTGTAATTCCCCGTTTTCTCTCTCCATCCTTTTTTTTTAAAAGTGGGGTTACTTTAGTTACCTTCCAATCCTCAGGATGTACTCAGGATGAAAAATTATCACTAATGCATCCACTATTTCGGTGGCTACTTCCTTGAGTACTCTGGGATGCAGACCATCTGGTCCTGGGGATTTATCGGCCTTTAATGCATTCTCTTTACCTAACAACACGTCCCGGCAAACCTGGATTTCTCTCAGTTCCTCAACCTTACTTGACCCCCGGTCCCCTGCGATTTCCGGCAGATTATTTATGATTTCCTTAGTGAAGAGAGAACCAAAGTAGTTATTCAATTGGTCTGCCATCTCCTTGTTCCCCATGATCAATTCACCTGTTTCTGACTGCAAGGGACCTACATATGTTTTAACTAATCTCTTTCTCTTCACGTATATATAACAACGTTTGCAGTCCGTTTTTATGTTCCCTGCCAGTTTTCTTTCATAATCCATTTTACCTTTCCTAATTAAGCCCTTTGTCCTCCTCTGCTGGACTTTGAATTTCTCCCAGTCCTCTGGTAGGCTGCTTTTTCTGGTGAATTTGTATGCTTCATCTTTTGTTTTTATACTATATCTGATTTCCCTTGTTATCCATGGATGCACTACCTTCCCTGATTTATTATTTTGCCAAAACTGGGATGAACAATTGTTGTAGTTCATCCATGCAGTCTTTAAATACCTTCCATTGCACATCAACTGTCAACCCTTTAAGAATCACTTGCCAATCTATCTTGGCCAATTGACGTCTCATACCTTCAAAGTTATCTTTGGTTAAATTCAGAACCCTTGTTTCTGACTTAATTATGTAACTCTCCATCCTAATGAAGAACTCAACCATATTATGGTCACTCTTGCCCAAGGGGCCACGCACAACAAGACTGCCAACTAATCCTTCCTCATTACTCAATACCCAGTCTAGAATAGCCTGCTCTCTCGTTGATTCCTCTACATGTTGGTTTAGAAACCTATCCCGCATACATTCCAAGAAATCCCTTTCTTCAGCACCCCTGCCGCAATTCACCCAAAGGTTTTACCCTTGTTGCACGCATTTCTAATTTCATGTTTGATGCCATCCCCTACTCCACTACTACTGTTAGGTGGCCTGTACACAACTCCCACCAGCGTTTTCTACCTCTATCCATATCGATTCCCATCCTCCAAGCTAATGTCCTTCCTTTCTTTGCATTAATCTCTTCTCTCACCAGCAACGCTACCCCACCTCCCTTTACTTTCTGTCTATCCCTCATGAATATTGAATATCCCTGGATGTTCAGCTCCCAGCCTTGATCCCGTGGAGCCATATCTCCGTGATCCCAACTATAGCATATCATTAATAGCTAGCTGCACATTCAACTCGTCCACCTTATTACGAATGCTCCTTGCAATGAGACACAAAGCCTTCAGGCGTTTTTTTACAACACTCTTCCTCCTTATACAATTATGTTGACAACTTTTGATTTTTGCCCTCGAAACCCTCCTGCTCGTATTCTCTGTTTATTATGGTTTTCTTCTTTCCCCGCTACATGTTGGGTCTGAGTGCTTCCTTTCTCTGCCTCCTGCCTCAGACCCTGTCTACTGGCTTTCTCTATTTGAGTCCCTCCCCACAACCGTTCTAGTTTAAAGTCCCCCCGGTTGCCTTTGCAGATTTTCCTGCCAGGATAATGGTCACCCTCGTGTTCAAGTGCAACCCGTCCTTTTTATACAGGTCACACCTTCCCCAAAAGAGGTTCTATTGATCCAGAAACTTGAATCCCTGCCCTCTGCACTAATCCTTCAGCCAGGCATTTATCCTCCACCTTGCTCCATTCTTACTCTCACTGTCGCGTGGCACAGGAAGTAATCCTGAGATTGTTATGTTTGCGGTTCTTTTCCTTAACTCCCTTCTTTACTCCCTACATTCTCCTTTCAGGATCTCTTCTATTTTATTTCCTATGTCATTGGTACCAATATGTACCACGACCTCGGGCTCTTCTCCCTCCCTTTTCAGGATATCTTGGACACGTTCAGACACCTCCAGGACCCTGGCACCAGGGAGGCAAACTACCATCCGGGTATCCGGACTGCATCCACAGATTTGCCAATCTGACCCCGTAAATATAGAGTCCACTATTACTAATGATCTCCTCTTCTTTTCCTTACCCTTCTAAGCAACAGGGCCGGTGTCTGTACTGCAGGCCAGGTCTCTGTTCCTACCCCCAGGTAGGCTGCCTCCCCCGAACAGCACTCAAACAGGAGTACTTATTTCCAAGGTGTACAGCCACTGGTGTGCTCTCTGGCGTCCGCCTCTGCCCCTTGCCTCTCCTAACCGTGACCCACGTGTCTCCCTAATGTGGTTTTGGGCAGACTATTTCCCAGTAACTCCTCTCTATGACCTCCTCACTCTCCCTGACCAGACGGAGGTCATCGAGCTGCTGCTCCAGGTTCCTAACACTCTCCTTTAGGAGCCCCATCTCGACACACCTGGCGCAGATGTGGACGTCTGGAGGGCTACCCGACTCCATTACCTCCCACTTGTGACATCCAGAACAATAAGCTGCCCTGGCACTCATACTTCCCTTGCCCTAGATTCAAAACAAAACACAATACAAAACTACAATACAAAATACAAAGTACAGTACACCACAAACTGTTGGAATCCGACTGCCAATCAGCTGCGTACTCAGTCCACCAATCAGCGGCTTCCTCAAGCCCAGTTAAATGAATGGGATGTTACGGATTTAGAATGCTGCGGATTTCCTCCGCCACTAAAACCCTCTAAACACCCTCTAAACAAATCTAACTCCCTTCTAACCCATCTAAATCCACTCTAATACCATCGAAATACGCGTTAAACCACTAACCCCCTCTAAAACCCTGTAAACCACTCTCAACCCGCTCGAAATCCCTTTAAACCCCTCGGAATCACTCAAAACAGCTCTAAATCCCCATCTAACCCCAATTTAAACCCCCCTGTAAATACCTCTAACCTCGGACGTCGCTCCTCCCTCACCAACCGCCCCTGGGCCTCTGTAAAAACAAAGCCCCGCGCTGGGTTTTTGCACTCACCGCTCGGACGTCGCTCCTCCCGCACCAACGCCTCCTGGGCCTCCGTAAAAACAAAGCCCCGCGCTGAGTTTTTACACTCACCGCTCAGACGTCGCTCCTCCATCACCAACGGCTCCTCGGCCTCTGTAAAAACAACGCCCCGCGCTGGGTTTTTACACTTCCCGCTCGGACGTCGCTCCTCCCTCACCAACGGCTCCTGGGACTCTGTAAAAACAAAGTCCCGCGCTGGGATTTACATACTTCTCGGAAGTCGCTCCTCCCTCACCAACGGCTCCTGGGCCCCTGTCAGGGTTTAGAGGGTTTCGAGGGGGGTCTGGAGTGGTTCTGAGGGGGATTAGTACGGTTTGGGGCGTTACAGGGGTTTAGTGGGGGGGGGGGGTTACAGTGTGTAGAGGGGGTTTAGAGTGGTTTAGAGAGATTGGTTTAGAGAGATAAGAGGTGAGGTTTAAATGGATTTCGACGGTTTTATAGCTGCTTAGATGTGTTTACAGTTGATTTAAGGGGATTTAGAGGGGTTTATATGGGGTTTAGAGCAGGTTTAGATGGGGTTAGAAGGGGTTTGTAGGCGCTTTGAGGGATTTAAAGGTTTAAATTTAAATTTTAGTGGGGTTAAGAGGGGTTTACATGGGTTTAGAGGAGGTTTAGCGAGGTTATAAGGGGTTTAGTGGGGGTTAGAGGGGTTTAGAGGGTTTTTCAGGAATTAAGAAGGGGGTTTGAGGGATTTTCAAAGATTTAGAGGGGGTCTAGTGGAGTTTAGAGCGGTTTCGAGGGGGATTGGAGAGTTTGTAGAGGGTTTAGTGGGGTTTAGATGAGGTTTAATGGGGTTGTATAGGGGGTTTATAGGGGGTTGGATGGATTTAGAGGGGTTTAGAGGGGGTTGGAGAGGTTTAAAGGGGTGTATATGGTTTTAGAAATGTTTCGAGGTGGTTTAGAGCGGGTTTAGAGGGGTTTAGTGGTTTATAGGGTATTTAGCGGGGATTGGTGGAGTTTAGGCGGGTTTATAGGTTTTATAGTGGGTTTCGTCGGGGTTTAGCGTGGTTTAGGGGGGTTTGGTGTGGTTTAGTGGGGATTAGATGGGGGTTTAGAGGGGGATTAGAGGGTTTAGTGGGGTTTTATAAGGGTTCAGAAGGGTTTCGAGGTGCTCAGAAGGGTTTAGCATGTGATTAGAGGGGTTTAGAGGCTTTTAGACTTGATTAAGGGGGATTTTGAGAGGTGTATATGGGGTTCAGAGGGATTAGATGGGGGTAGTGGTTTAGAGACGTTTTGAAGAATTTAGAGAGGGTTTAGTGGTGTTAAGAGGGGTTTAGAGGGGTTTAGAGGTTTTAGAGGTTTTAGAGGGGTGTATAGGTGTTTAGGCATGGATTAAGAGGGGTTCAGATGGGTTTACATGGGGTTTAAAGAGGGTTTACAGGGGTTTAGAGGGATAGAGGGGATGTAGAGGAGGGTTTATAGGGGTTTGGTGAGCTTTAGAGGTGGATGTAAAGAGGTCTGTGGGATTTAGAGGGGCTTTAGGGGGCTTTAGAGCGGGTTTAGATGGGGGTTTGAGGGGTTTTGGCGAATACAGAGGGGGTTTCGTGGGGTTTTAGAGGGGTTTGCAGGGGGCATAGAGGGGGTTTAGAGGGGTTTTCAGGAATTTAGAAGGTTGTTTGTGGGATTTAGAGGGGATCTAGTGGGCTTTAGTGGGGTATAGAGAGGTTTAGAGCGGTGTTGATGTGTTTCGATGGGTTCTGAAGGGTCTGGGGGGTCACAGTGGTTTACGGTGGTTTAAAGGGGGTTAAGAGGTTCAGCGGGGTTTAGAGGGGATTTAGAGGGGTTTGGTTAACTTTAGATGGCTTTGAGGAGATTTAGTGGGTTTTCGTGGGACTTTAAAGCGCGTTTAAAGGGGGTTTAGATGTTCATTTTGGAATTTAGAGGGGGTTTATTGGGGGTGTGATGGGTTTAGAGGGTTTTAGAAATGTTTAAAGGGGTTTATAGAGCTTAGGATGGGTTTCCGGGGATGAGAGGGCGATCAGAGAGGTTTAGAGGAATTTAGAATGGATTTAGAGGGTTTTAATGGGGGTTTGAGTTGTTTTCAGCGATTTACAGGGGTTTAGTGGGGTTTAGAGGGGGATTAGATGGTTTATAGGGGGTTCAAATTGGGTTCATATGGGTTTAGAAGGATTTAGATGGGGTAGACGTGTTTAGAGCGGTTTAGAATGGGTTTAGAGGGGTTTAGAGCGGTTTGGTGAAATTTAGAGGGGTTTAGAGGTGGTTTGCAGGGTTCAGAGATGTTTAGAGGGTATTTCGGGTGGTCTTTAGAGCGGGTATAGATGGGTATAGGGGGAGCTTAGTGGGGCTTTCAGGAATTTAGAGGGGGATTATTGGGGTTTAGTTGGTGTTAGAGTGGGTTAGAGGTGTTTAGAAAATGGGTTTATAGTGCTTTTGGGGGGTTTTAGGGGGTTAGAGAGTATTAGAGGAGCTTATAAGGGATTTAGAGGGGGTTACAGGGGTTAGATAGGGGGTTTGAGTGGGTTTGAGCTATTTAGAGGGGTTTAGTTCGGTTTAGAAATGTTTAGTGGGGCTTAGGTATGAGGGTGTTTGAGGGTTTAGTATGAGGGTGTTAAGCGGGCTTTAGAGTGTTTAGTATGGGATGAGAGGTTTGTAGGGGTTTAGAAGGGGTTTAGTGGGGTTTAGGGGGGATCAGAGGGGGATTAGATGGTTTAAAGGGGGTTTAGCGGGATTTAGAGGGAGATATGAGGGGTTTAGTGGGATTTAGAGGTGGTGCAGAGGGGTTAAGAGCGTTTAGTGGGGTTTATAAGGGTTTTTAGGGGTTTGGAGGGATTTAGAGGGGTTTAGAGGGGTATGGAGGGGTTTAAAATGTTTATATGTGTTTAGAGGGGTTTCGGGTGGTTTAGAAGGGGTTTGAGGGATTTAGGGGGATTTATTTGGGTTAGAGGGGTTTACATGGGTTTAGAGGATTTAGAGGGGTTTGGGGGTGTTTAGGGGGTTTATGCGGGTGTACTGTGGGTTAGAGGGGGTTTAGTGGGGTGTAGAGTGGTTTAGTGGGGAAATTAGAGGGTTTACAGTGGGTTCAAATTGGGGTTTAGATGGGTTCAGACGGATTTAGAGGGGGGTTAGACGTCGGTTCAGAGGGGTTTGGTGAACTTTATAGGGGTTTAGAGGTGGTTTGGAGGGTTCAGAGGTTTAGCGGTTCTTTAGGGGGGCATTAGAGCGGGGTTAGATGGGTATTCAGGGGGTTTAGTGGGACTTTCAGGAGTTTAGAGGGGGTTTATTGGGGTTTAGAAGGTGTTACAGTGGTATAGAGGGGTTTAGAATAATGTTGAGGGTTTTGTAGTGCTTTGGGGGAGTTTTAGGGGGTTAAAGAGGATTAGAGGCGTTTAGAATGGATTTAGAGGTGTTTAGAGGGGCTAGATGGGGGTTTGAGTGGGTATGAGCGTTTTAAAGGGGTTTTGTTCGGTTTAGAGGGGTTTAGAGGGGCTTAGCGGGGGTATGAGGATGTTTACCGGGGTTTAGAGTGTTTAGTGTGGGATGAGCGGTTTAGCGGTGTTTAGAGGGGGTTTCGAGCGGTTTAGAGGGGGATTTGAAGGTTTAGAGGGTGGTTTAGAGGGGTGTTTAGATGGGGTTTAGCGGGATTTAGAGGGAGATATCAGGGGTTTAGTTGGATTTCGAGGTGGTTTAGTGGGGTTAAGAGGGGGTTTAGGAGTGTATAGGTGTTATATACGGGTTTTTAGGGGATTAGAGGGGTTCAGATGGAATTTTAGAGGGGGTTCAGAAGGATTTAGTGCTTAGAGGGGTGTCGAGTGTTTTAGTGTTGATTTAGGGGGGTTTAGAGGTTTTTGGGGTTCAAAGGGATTAAATGGGAGTTAGGGGTTTAGAGACGTTTTGAGGGATTTAAAGGGGGTTTAGTGGGTTTTAGACGGGTTTAGAGGGTTTATAGTGGGTATCGAGGCGGTTTGGAGTGGTTTAGAGGGGGTTTAGAGGGGTTGAAGGGGGTTTAGAGGGGGTTTAGTTTGGTGTAGTGGGGTTTAGAGGGGGATTAGAGGGTTTAGAGCGGGTTTAGTAGAGTTAAGAACGGTTTCTATGGGTTCAGAAGCGTTTAGAGTGTGCTTAGAGGGGTTTAGAGGGTTTTAGAGTTGAATTAGGGGGATTTTGAGGGATTTATATGGGGTACAGAAGGACAAGATGGGGTTAGGGCTTTAGAGGCTTTTGAGGGATTTAGAGGGGGGTTTAGTGGGATTAAGAGTGGTTTAGAGGAGTTTAGAGGGTTTAGAGAGTTTCGAGGGGTGTATATGGATTTAGAAGGGTTTAGATATGTTTAGAAGGGTTTAGAAGGGTTTGGGCGGAGTTGAGAGGGGGTTAGACGGGTTTTCAGTGGGGCTAATGGGGGTTTAGAGTGGGTTTAGAGGGGGTTTGTGAACATTAGGGGGGTTTACAGGTGGGTTAAAGGGGTCAGTGGGATATAGAGGGGCTTTAGGGGGGTTTAGAGCGGGATTAGAGGGGTTTAGAGGGGGGTCTGAGGGGGGTTTCAGGGGTCTTGGGGACTTTAGAGGGGGTTTAGTGGGGTGTACAGGGGTATTCAGGGGGTTTAGAGGGGGTTTAGAGGGGGTTTAGAGGAGTTTTCAGGAATTTCGAAAAGTGTTTGAGGGATTTAGAGGAGATCTAGTTGGGTTAGAGGGGTTTAGATGGGTTTAGAGGGTATACATTTTGGAATGACATTTTTGGAATTTTTACAAAACTATTTAACACAAAATTGAACCCCAATACTGAATTGATTATCTTTGGATCAATGGAAGAGGGAGGTAAACTAACTATATTCCAAGAAGCTTTTCTTAAGTATGGTCTAATAACAGCGAAAAAATATATACTTAAATTTTGGAAAAACGCAACCACGCCAACATTCAAAATGTGGATCTCAAACCTGTCTAAAACGCTCCATCTTGAAGAATTTAGATTCCTCTTACTAGGCAAAGTAGATCAATTCTTAAAGATTTGGTCTCCGTTTATCAACTTTTTACAAGCATATAGTGCAACATAACATAACCTTAGAAATTAAATGGTTTATAACTGGATGACGGATGGGCAAAAATATGAGATAGGTAGATTTCTCCTACTCTTTTTTTTTTACTTTTTCCTTGTTTTTCAATCGTTTAACTTCTCATCCATGTCCTTGTTTTCTTTTGGTTTTTTTGGTTCTACTCGCTTGTCTATCTATTCCGACAGTCTTTATTTATTTTTTCTTTCACTGTTCTTTTATTATTGAACCAAAAGTATCAAGTTGTACAAGAATGAAAATATGTATTTATGTATTAGTTACTTAAGTACCAGACTACTGTACTTACTTCTAACAAAAATAAACAAAAAAAGAGGGGGTATGGGGACGTTTAGTGGGGTTTAGAGTATTTAGTGGGGGTTGAGGAGTTTAGAGGGGTTTAGAGGGCATTTAGTGGGGTTTAGAGGGGAATTTGATGGTTCACAGGGGGTTCAAAGTGGGTTTAGATGTGTTTATAATGATTTAGAAGGGTTTAGATGGGTACACAGCGGTTTAGATTGGGTTTAGAGTGTTTGGTCAACTTTAGAGGGGTATCGAGGTGGTTTGGAGGGTTTAGAGAGGTTTAGAGGGTCTTTAGGGGGGCTTAGAGCGGGTTTAGAGGGTGATTAGTGGGGCTTTCAGGAATTCAGAGTGGGTTTATTGGGGTTTAGAGGCAGTTGCTTGCTGGAGACGAAATCGACACCGAGGACCGTGACATTTTCCTGTTCATAGGGACGTTGTTCGCAAGATGCCCGAGGTGCACGGGTGAGAGTGTCAGCGCCATGCATGTCATTACCCTTGGTGTAGGTAATAGAGAAATCGTACCGCTGCAGCTGCATCATCATACGCTACAAATGAGCTGGCGCGGCGTGGATGGGCTTGTTCAGGATTGTCACCAGTGGTTGGTGCGCCGTCTCGACCGTGAAGGTGTTGCCAAAGATGAAATCGTGGAATTTGGAGCAAGCAAAGACGACGGCCAACAGTTCCTTTTCGATTTGCGCGTAGTGCTGCTCCGTGTCGGTCATGGTGCGAAAGGCATACGTGACAGGTAGTAGAGTGCCATCAGCAGATGGTTGCAAGCATGCTGCGCCGAGCCCGAATTTCGAAGCATCGCAGGTGATCGTTACCGGAGGTTTGAGGTCGAAAAACATTAGAGTCGGTGCAATGGTCAGTTTGGACTTTAAGACATCGAAAGCAATCTGATGTTGCTGGAACTATGACCATGCTGTGTCCTTTTTCGTCAGGTCCCGCAGTGTGGAGCTTAGTTCGCTGAGATTCGGTATGAACTTGCCGAGATAGTTTACCATGCCCAGAAAACGCTGCAGTCTTTTCACGTCTGTGGGGGCAGGCATTTAAGCGATGGCAGTAGCCTTCTTCGGTTTCAGACCATTCGGAGTGAAGATGTGGCCGACGTAGGAAACCTCTGGAACCCGGAACTTGCACTTGTCAGGATTGAGCTTGAGGTTGATCTTGCGTGCGCGATCCAAGATGATCCTGAGATTGTGGTCGAGCTCCGTTGCATCTTTGCCATACACTAGAATATTGTCGACAATGATGGCACGACGTAGCCCTGCGTTCGCTGATATCCGCATCAAAGACGAGAGGGTCAGGCTTTCGACGGGAAGAAGCCATAATAAAGCAAAATAGAGACTCACAAAAGGGTAAAACAAAAAAAACCGTTATACAGGAGTGGATTCAGTCGCTTCTGACACCATGTACGTGACATCGAAACATAGAAACATAGAAATTAGGTGCAGGAGCAGGTCATTCGACCCTTCGAGCATGCACCGCCATTCAATATGATCATGGCTGATCATCCAACTCAGTATCCTGTACCTGCCTTCTCTCTATACCCTCTGATCCCTACAGCCAAAAGGGCCACATACAACTCCCTCTTAAATATGGCCAACGAACTTGCCTCAACTACCGTCTGTGGCAGAGAATTGCACAATTTACCGCTCTCTGCGTGAAAAACGATTTTCTCATCTCGGTCCTAAAAGACTTCCACCTTATCCTTAAACTGTGACCCCTTGTCCTGGACTTCCCCAACATCAGAACAATCTTCCTGCAACTAGCTTGTCCAATCCCTTAAGAATGTTGTAAGTTTCTATGAGATCCCCCCTCAATCTTCTAAATTCCAGCGAGTACAAGCCGAGTCTATCCAATCTTTCTTCATATGGAATCGTGCCATCCCAGGAATCAGTCTGGTGAACCTTCTCTGTACTCCCGCAATGGCAAGAATGCCAGATTAGGAGACCAAAACTGTACGCAGGTGTGGCCTCACCAAGACCCTGCACAGCTGCAGTAGAACCTCCTGGCTCTTGAACTCAAATCTTTTTGCTATGAATGCCAATATACCATTGCTTTTTTCACAGCCTGCTGCACCTGCATGCCTACTTTCATCACTGGTGTACCATGACACCCAGGTCTCGTTGCATCTCTCCTTTTCCTGATCGGTCACCATTCAAATAATTGTCTACTTTCCTGTTTTTGCCACCAAAGTGGATAACCTCACATTTATCCACATTATACTGCATCTGCCATGCATTTGCCCACTCACCCAGTCTACCCAAGTCATATTGCAGCCTCCTAGCATCCTCCTCACAGCTAACACTGCCCCCCAGCATCGGGTCATCCGCAAACTTCGAGATGTTGCATTTAATTCCCTCGTCCGAATCATTAATATATATTGTAAATAGCTGTGGTCCCAGCACTGAGCCTTGCGGCACCGCACTAGTCACTGCCTGCCATCCTGAAAAGAACCCGTTCACTCCTACTCTATGCTTCCTGTCTGCCAGCCAGTTCTCTATCCACATCAATACAGAACCGCCAATACCGTGTGCTTTACGTTATATACTAATCTCTTGTGTGGGACTGTCGAAAGCCTTTTGAAAGTCCAGATATAACACATCCACTGGTTCTCCCTTATCCACTCTACTAGTTACATCCTCAAAAAATTCAATACGATTCGTTAGACATGATTTACCTTTCTTAAATCAATGCTGACTTTGTCCAATGATTTCACCACTTTCCAAATGCGCTGCTATCCCATCTTTAATAACTGACTCTAGCAGATTCCCCACTACCGATGTTAGACTAAAAGGTCTGTAATTCCCCGTTTTCTCTCTCCCTCCCTTTTTAAAAAGTGGGGTTACATTAGCTACCCTACAATCCTCAGGAACTACTCCAGAATCTAAAGAGTTTTGAAAAATTATCACTAAGGCATCCGGTATTTCTGGGGTTACTTCCTTAAGCACCCTGGGATGCAGCCTATCTGGCCCTGGGGATTTATCGGCCTTTATCCATTCAATTCACCAAACACCACTTTCCAGCTAACCTGGATTTCACTCATTCCCTCCATCTCATTTGTCCGGCGATTACCTGCTATTTCCAGCAAATTATTTATGTCTTCCTTAGTGAAGACAGAACCAAAGCAGTTATCAATTGGTCTGCTATGTCCTTGTTCCCCATGATCAATTCTCGTGTTTCTGACTGCAAGGGACCTACATTTGTTTTAACTAATCTTTTTCGCTTCACATATCGATGAAAACTTTTGCAGTCAGTTTTTATGTTCCCTAATTAAGGCCTTTGTCCTCCTCTGTTGGTCTCTGAACTTCTCCCAGTCCTCTGGTAGGCCACTTTTTCTGGCTAATTTGTACGCTTCATCTTTTGCTTTGATACTATCCCTGATAACAATTGTTATCCACGGATGCGCTGCCTTCTCTGATTTATTCTTATGCCATACCGGGATGAACAATTGTTGTAGTTCATCCATGTAGTCTTTAAATGCCTTCCATTGCATATCCACCGTCAACCCTTCAAGAATCAATCGCCAGTCTATCTTCGCCAATTCACGTCTCATACCCTCAAAGTTATCTTTATTTAAGTTCAGGGACCCGTGTTTCTGAATTAACAATGTCACTGTCCATACTAATGAAGAACTCAAGCATATTATGGTCGCTCTTGCCCAAGGGGCCACGTACAACAAGGCTGCTAACTAACCCTTCCTCATTACTCAACACCCAGTCTGGAATAGCCTGCTCTCTCGTTGGTTCCTCTACATGTTGGTTTAGAACACTATCCCGCATACATCCCAATAAATCCTCTTCCTCAGCACCCCTGCCAATTTGATTCACCCAATTTATATGTAGATTGAAGTCACCCATTATAACGGTTTTACCTTCGTTACACTCATTTCTAATTTCCTGTTTGATGCCATCCCCAACTCCACTACTACTGTTAGGTGGCCTGCACACAACACCCACTAGCGTTTTCTGCTTTTAGTGCTCCGCAGGTCTACCCATATCGATTCCATATAACCATATAATCATATAACAATTACAGCACGGAAACAGGCCCTCTCGGCACTTCCAGTCCGTGCCGACCATTTGTTTTCCCCTAGTCCCATCTACCTGCACCCAGACCATACCCCTCCATTCCCTTCACGTCCATATACCTATCCACTTTACTCTTAAATGTTAAACATCGATCCTGCCTCCACCACTTCTGCTGGAAGCTCATTCCACACAGCCACCACCCTCTGAGTAAAGAAGTTCCCCCTCACGTTACCCCGAAACTTCTGTCCCTTAATTCTCATGTCATGCCCTCTTGTTTGAATCTTCCCTACCCTCAAAGGGAAAAACGTATCCACGTCAACTCTGTCTATCCCTTTCATCATTTTAAAGACCTCAATCAAGTCCCCCCTTAACCTTCTGCGCTCCAAAGAATAAAGACTTAGATTCCACACCCTCCAAGCTTATTTCCTCCCTTTCTATTGCGTTAATCGCCTATGTAACCAGCAACTCCACCCGCCGCCTTAACTCTCTGTCTATCCCTCCCCAATATTGAATATCTATGTCTCTGCTCTCACTGTCGCTCCTCCCACTTCAACCGCTAACGAGTTTTTAAACTTAATGGGTCGGACGTCGCTCCTCCCACTGCAAACGCTCCTGCGCCTCTGTGAAAAGAAGCCCCGCGAACGAGTTTTTAAACTTACAGGTCGGACGTCGCTCCTCACACTGCAACCGCTCCTGGGCCATTGTGAAAAGAAGCCCCGCGAACGAGTTTTTAAACTTACAGTTCGGGCGTCGCTCCTCCCGCTGCAACCGCTCCTGGGCATCTCTGCAACCGCTCCTGGGCCTCCAGACTCAGTACATGATTCAGTTGACTTCCAGACTCAGTACATGATTCAATTGACTTCCAGACTCAGTACATGATTCAAGCACATCTTTAATCAGCACTGAAACTAACTGCATGAAGGATGATTAGTTGGTAACACATCCTGGCTGCTCTGACTGTCCGTGCTGGGAAATAGTATTAGTATAAGTATTATGATGGGGTGGGGTTAAAGATGCTGGCTGGTGCGTGATTGGTTAACATGCAACATCAATCTACAGTGTGGTTAAGAGGGGGTTTAGTGGCTTTTCTAGGGGTTTCTAGGGTTAGGAGGGATTTAGAGGGATTAAGATGGGTTTGGAGGGGTTTAAAGGGGTGTATATGGATTTCGAGGGGTTCCGAGTGGTTTAGAAGGTTTTAGAGGGGGTTTAGAAGGACTTAGTGGATTATGGGGTATTTAGAGGGGATTAGAGGAGTTTAGAGGACGGTTTAGAGGTGTTCAGAAGGGTTTACAAAATGCTTAGATGGCATTTGATGGCTTTAGATTTGATTTAGGGGGGTTTAGAGGGGTTTACATGGGGTTTGGTGAGCTCTAGAGGGGTTTAGAGGTGGTTTGAAGGGGTCAGTGGGATATAGAGTGGCTTAAGGGGGGCTTTAGAGCGGGTTTAGAGGGTTGTAGAGGGGGGGTTGAGGGGTTGTGGGGAATGTAGAGGGGGTTTCAGGGGGTTTAGAGGGGTTTTCAGAAATTTGGAAGGGGGTTTGAGGGATTTAGAGGGGATTTAGTGGGGTTATAGGGGTTTAGATGGGTATAGAGGGTTTAGAGGGGTATAGAGAGGTTTAGAGCGGTGTGATGTGTTTAGAAGGGGTCAGAAGGGTTTAGGGGGTTTAGAGGGGTTTAGAAGGGTTTACAGTGGTTTATAGGGGTTTAAAGGGGGGTGTAGAGGGATTTTGTGATGTTTAGGGGCATTTAGAGCGCGTTTAGAGGGGGTTTAGAGGGTTGTCAGGAATTTAGCGTGGGTTTATTGGGTTTTAGAGGGGTTTAGAGGAGTTTAGAATGGATTTAGTGGGATTTAGAGGGGTTAGATAGAGTGTTTACATGGGGTTCAAAGTGGGTTTAGATGTGTTTTGAAGGATGTAGAGGAGTTCGACATGTTTAGAGCGATTTAGAATGGGTTTAGAGGGGTTTGGTGCACTTTAGAGGAGTTTAGAGGTGGTTTCGAGGGTTCAGAGAGGATTATAGCGTCTTTAGTGCGGTTTTAGAACGGGTTTTGATGGGTATAGAGGGGGTTTATTGGGTCTTTCATGAATTTAGAGGGTGTTTATTCGGGTTTAGAGGGTGTTGGAGTGGTTTAGAGGGGTTTAGAAAAAGTGTTGACGGGTTTATAGTGCTTTGGAGGAGTTTTTAAGGGGGTTACAGGGCGTTCAGAGAGTGTTGGAGGAGTTTAGAAGGGATTTAGAGGGGTTTAGAGGGGGTTAGATGTGGATTTGAGTGTGTTTCAGCGATTTATAGCGGTTTAGTTCGGTTTTGACGGGTTTAGAGGGCCTTAGAGGGGGTATGAGGTTGTTTAGCTCGGTTTAGAGTGCTTAATGTGGGATGAGCGGTTTAGAGGGGTTTAGAGGGGATTTAGAGAGGTTTAGAGCGGTTTAATCGGGTATTAGAGCGTTTAGAGGGGGTTTAGAGGGGGTTTAGCGGGATTTACAGGGAGATATGAGGGGTTTAGTGGGATTTAGAGGTGGTTTAGTGGGGTTAAGTGGGGTTTGTAGGGATTTATAGGGGTTTGGAGGGAACTAGAGGGGTTTGGAGGGGTTTGGAGGGGTTTAAAGGTTTATATGGGTATAGAGGGTGCTTCGAGTGGTTTAGATGGGTTTAGAGGCGGTTTAGAGGGGTTTAGTGGTTTATAGGGTATCTAGAGGGTATTAGAGTGGTTCAGAGGGAGGTTTAGAGGGGCTCAGAAGGGTTTAGATAGTGCTTAGAGGGGTTTAGTGTGTTTTAGTGTTGATTTAAGGGGGTTCAGATGTTTATATGGGATTCAGAGGGATTAGATGGGGTTAGGGGTTTATTGCCGTTTTGTGGGATTAGTGGGGTTTAGACGGGTTTAGAGGTTTTTATAGTGGGATTCGAGTGGGTTTGGAGTGGTTTAGAGTGGGTTTAAAGGGGTTTAGGGGCGGTTTAGTGGGGTGTAGAGTGGTTTAGCGGGGATTGGAGGGTTTAGTGGGGGATTTAGAGGGGTTTAGAGGGGCGCTTAGAGGAGTTTAGGCGGATTTAGAGTTGATATAGGGGGATTTTGAGGTGTGTATATGGGGTTCAGAGGGATAAAATGGGGTTAGGGGTTTAGAGGCGTTTTTAAGGATTTAGAGGGGGTTTAGTGCGGTTAAGAGGGGTTTAGAGGGGTTTAGATGGTTTAGAGGGTTTAGAGGGGTGTATAGGGGTTTCGAGGGGTTTAGGTGTGTTTAGAAATGTTTAGAAGTGTTTAGGCGGGGTTCAGAGGGGTTTTACACGGGATTATAACGGGTGGTCAAAGAGGGTTTAGAGGGGTTTTGGAATTAGAGGCGGTTTAGGGGGTGTTTAGAGGTGTTTGATGAACTTTAGAGGGAATAAGAGGTGATTTAAAGGGGTCAGTGGGATATAGAGGGGCATTAGGGGGGCTTTAGAGCGGGTTTACATGGATTTAGAGGGGTTTAGAGGGGGGTTTGAGGGGCTTTGAGAAATTTAGATGGGTTTAGTGGGGTTTATAGGGGTTTTCAAGGGGTCTAGAGGGAGTTTAGAGAGGTTTAGTGGGTTTGAAGTGTTTAGAGGGGTTTTCAGGAATTAAGAAGGGGGTTGGAGGTATTTAGAGGGAATTGTAGAGAAGGTACACAGACACCTTAAAGTCCTCACTACTTCATTAAGCATACATTATATATAGCCCTGGTTGTCACTAGAGAGAGAGCTAAGGGCGTGTGGGTACAATTATTCTATCTGGTGGGGGACTGGTTAGCATGGACATCGTTACTATCAATTAAAGGTGTATACACATATCAGACCAGACCGGGTCCGCACCTCGCCATCACCTCCTCCCCTGACGGGAACAAGCGGGGATGCCGGGGCATGGTGGGGGGCTACGGACAGGAGAATCCCTTGGCGACGAAGGCATCGGGGGGGGGGGGGCATTGAAGAGAAGGCCGAGGAAGCCGGAGAAAGCGGGACCGCAGCCGGGAGGCGGTCAGGAGGAGGACGAGGGGATGTTGGCCCCAGAGGAACGGCGAAAGCACAGGGCCGCGGCAGTGGCAGCGGGGGGTGCATACGGAGCAGCCGGAGGAGGGAGAGGCTCGTTCACGAGCCGGACATGCTGGCGGGACCGGCGGTACACCCTTCCGTCGTGGATGACAAGGTACGGTCGAGGGGAACCGGCAGAACCGACGACCACGGCCAGCTTGGAACGGCCAGAAAAGAACCTCATACGGACGACCTGGCCGGGGAGAAGAGGGCGGAGGACACGGCCTGACCTGTCGTGGGAAGGCTCCTGGATACTGTGCTTTTGGCAATGCGTTTCCGGACCAAGGCAGGTTTAAAGACGGAGGGGGACAGGGACTGCTGAGACACCGGGACCGTGGGCCTCGTGATTCGGGACATGAGTCGCTGAGCCGGGGAGCCCAGGGCATCGTCGCGGGAGATGTTGCGGAGGTTCATCTGGGCCAGGTAGATGTCGGAGCCGGATAGGCGGCAACGTTCCAGCAATCCTTTAGCACTGCGGACCGCGCGTTCGTCCAGTCCATTGCTCTGCGGGTATTCTGGGCTGCTGGTGTAATGACGAAAGTGCCATCGTTCGGCAAAAGCGCGGAACTCGGCGCTGGTGAACTGGCTGCCGTTGTCCGACTGCAGGCTGGCCGGTGACCCGGAGGTGATAAAGTGGCGGCGCAACTTCTCGATGACCGCGGAAGAAGAGAGGAGCGGAGCTGGTCAACTTCAAACCAGCTGGAGTAAGAGTCGACAAGCACGAGGATGTGCTTTCCGTGCCATTCGAAGATGTCGGTTGCTAGCGCAGACCATAGCAGCTGGCTGCTGCAGGAGCGGCTGCAGCTGTTGCTGTGGAGCGAGGTTGTTGCAGGTAGGGCACGCGGAGACCCTATCCCGGAAGTAGCGAGGCATGTCAGGCCAGAAAAACTGGCTCTGAGCGATGGAATGGTTCGCTTCGGCCCCGGGATGGCCACAATGAGCGGTTTCGAAGTATTGTTCTCGTACTGCTGCGGGCACCACCACCTTGTGCCCCTTCACAATCACACCATCTCGCAGCACGAACTCGTCATGAACCAAGAAGTAAGGCACCGCTGCGGCCGGCAGGGAAGAACGGCGGTCTGGCCAACCCTGCTTGATAATCGCGGCCAGCTGCTGTAGCGAAGAGTCTGCTGCCGTGTGCGTGGCCAGGGACTTCAACTGATCGGAGGGCACGAAGATAACGTTTAGGACTATCAGATCGGACGTCTCGTATGGATGTCGGGTTGTGGATGCGAGAGGCGCCCGAGACAGCGTGTTGCCCTTGCGATAAATCACTGTGAAAGTGAAACGTTGTGGCTGGAGCATCATGTGCTGGAGCCGGGAGGAGGCCATGTGTATCGGCTTGTTGAGGATGGTGACCAGAGGCTGGTGGTCCGTCTCGACAGTGAGGCAGATGCCCAGGACATAGTCTTTGAATTTGGAGCAGGCAAAGACAACCGCCAGCAGCTCTTTCTCAATCTGGGCTTAGTGTTGTTCAGCGGTCGTCATTGTGCGGGATGCGTAGGACACAGGCAGTTGCACCCCGTCATGGATCTGCAGGAGGGCGGCCCCGAGGCCAAATTTAGATGCATCATATGTGAGAACGATGGGGCGCTGGAGGTCAAAGTACTTCAGCGTTGGCATGCTGATCAGCTTAGATTTGAGGGTGTCAAATGCTCGCTGGTGTTGCGGGAACCAGGCCCAGGCAGTGTCCTTTTCAGCAGATCCCGCAGAGGGGCACTCAGTTCGCTCAGGTCGGGGATGAACTTTCCCAGGTAGCTGACCATGCCCAAGAAGCGCTGCAGGCCAGGCACGTCAGCAGGTGCAGGCATCTCGGATATTGCGGCCGTCTTCTGCGGGTCGGACTTCAGCCCCGATGCAGTGAAGACATGCCCCACGTAGGTGACCTCAGGGACCCGGAATCGGCACTTTTTCGGGTTGAGCTTCAGGTTGACCTCCCGGGCACGCTGCGGCATCTGGCTAAGGTGGTGGTCGTGCTCAGCGACATTCTTCCAATAAACCAGGATGTCGTTGACAATGATGGCACACGGAAGTCCAGCAAACAGTTGTCCCATGGTCCTTTGGAACACCTCGCTGGCAGAGTTGATCTCAAACGGCCTGCGGAGAAGCGATACCTGCCGAAGGGTGTGCTGAAGGTCGTCAGGTGTGAGGATCGCTCGTCTAGAGGTATCTGCCAGAACGAACTCTTGGCATCAAGAACCGAGAACACGGTGGCAGGGCCGACCTGTGCAGCAACATCCTCTACCGTCCGCATGGGATAGTGCGGGCGCCTGATGGCTAAGTTCAAGTCCTTAGGGTTGATGCAGATCCGTATTTCGCTCTTGTCTTTCTTCACAGCGACAACCATAGTAGAAACCCACCGGGTGGAGTCCGCGAAGGGCAGACTCGACCTTGCCCCACATGGCAAAGGACACACGGTGCGGGGGACGGACGACCGGCGTGATGTCGGGATCGAGGGCAATCCTGTAGCTGCAGAGCAACATCCCCAGCTTCGAGTCAAACCTGTCCGGGAATTCGGCCAGCGGGTTCAGGGGTGCCTCTACCAGGTGCACATCACTGTGCAAGCTCACCTATCCGAGGTCCTGGCAGGCCTCCACGCCGAGCAGGAAGAAACAGAGGGGCCGAGTGGTCTTCAGCGCCTTTCAGTGGAGAGTGGCCCTCCCCACAGGAACAAGTACGCCACCCCCATAGGCACGCAAAACAGCACTGTCTGTGGAAACGGGTTCATTATTTCTTATCTTCCTGAACAGGCTTGTTGACATAACTTGGCAGCAGCCCCCGTATCTACCTGAGCAGAGAAGGTCATGCCATTCACCGTGAATCGGACGGTCGGGTCCGTTATCAGAGCAG
This sequence comes from Okamejei kenojei, assembly GCA_035221665.1. Classification (NCBI taxonomy): domain Eukaryota; kingdom Metazoa; phylum Chordata; class Chondrichthyes; order Rajiformes; family Rajidae; genus Okamejei; species Okamejei kenojei. The sequence goes on along the minus strand of JAVHYY010000514.1, from coordinate 49,014 downwards.
CTGCACCTCGCAAGGCAAACACACTCAGCTCGCTCTGAGAAGAGTCAGGGCCAGACGGGGGAAGATCATCGTGCTGGAGATGGGAACCAGACGCTGTATCATCACGTGTCAGGTAGCGAGACGGTTTCTGCTGTGGCTGTACAGGGTTCCCGCGGGAACGGCATGCTGCCGAGAAGTGGTTGGGCTTGTTGCAGAAATGATAGGTTTTCCCCAACGCCGGGCACACATTAAAACGGTGTGAGACAAAGTTACAATTTGGACATCGTTGAGGCGGTCTGAAGCCCTGCAGTGGTCTTACCCTCTGTCGCAGGGGAGCATTGTACTGGGGACCAGCGAGACTGGCTGTGTGGACCACAGGATCAGGTACAGCGGAGGAGACAGCCTCAGCTAAACGAGAGGCATGCAGCGCCTCATCGAATGTCAGATCAGGCTTACGCAGCAGCTCAGAGCGCAGCTTATCATCTCGTAGACCAAATACCATGATGTCACGGGTCAAAGTATCAGGGGTCAGAACATGCAGGTCACATCGGCGAGCCAGTTGGCGCAGCGCGGCCACGAAATTGTCAATAGATTCCCCAGGGTTTTGGCGTCTGGAGAACAGTTTGAAACGCTCTAAGATGTGGTTAGTGGGAAGGTCACACGTCGCCTAAAATTTAGTAAGCAGACAAACCTAGTCCTGGATACTCTCACCCTGTCAATAGATGAACGACTCCGAACGCTCGAGCGCTTCGGGACCAGCTAGGTTAAGCAGCAGGGAAGCCTTGACAGCGGGGGTCACAGCAGGGTGGGCGATGGTAACATAATGCTCAAAGTCCCGTCGGAACACACTCCAGCGATGAGTGATGTCTGCCTCAAAGACTAAGATGTCAGGTTTACGACAGGCAGAAGCCATCACGGCACAGGGAGGGGGTACTGGGACTTATAAAATAAAACGCGATAGACTGGAGACGCAGAAAGAAGCACTTCTGACACCATGTAGAGAAGGTACACAGACACCAAAAAATCTTCACTACTTTATTAAGCATACATTACATATAGCCCTGGCTGTACGTGGTCCGTCACAATCAATAGACAGAGAGCTAGGGGCGTGTGGGTACACTGATATTAACTGGTGGGAGAGTGGTTAGCATGGACATCGTCAATTAAAGGTGTATACATATATCATTTACAGGATTCAGTGGGGTTAGTGCGATTTGGATGGGTTTAGAGGGTTGAGAGGCGCTTAGAGAGGTTTAGAGCGGGTTTGATGTGTTTAGATGGGTTTAGATGGGTTTAGAAAGGTTTAGGGGGTTTAGACGTGTTTAGAGGTGTCTACAGTGATGTACATGCATTTAAAGGGGGTTTAAAGAGGTTTAGGGGGATTTAGAGGCGTTTGGTGAACTAGAGGGGTTTAGAGGGGCTTTAGGGGGGGCTTTAGAGCGCGTTTAAAGGGGGTTTAGAGGGTTTTTCAGTAATTTAGAAAAGGTTTATTGGGAGTTTAGACGGCTTGGGATGGGTTTTAGTGGACTAGAGGGCGTTCAGAGAGGTTTAGAGGAGTTTAGAATGGATTTAGAGGGATTTAAAGGGGTTAGATGGCGGATTGAATGGTTTTGGGCGATTTAGAGGGAGTTTAGTTCGGTTTAGAGGGGTTTAGACGGGCGTACAGGGGGATGGGGGTGTTTAGTGGGGGTGTAGAGTGTTTAGTGGGGGATGAGGAGTTTAGCGGGGCTTTAGAGGGCGTTTAGTGGGGCTTAGAGGGGAATTAGAGGGGAATTAGATGTTTTATAGGGGACTCAAAGTTGGTTTAGATGGGTTTAGAAGGATTTAGAGGGGCGTTACAGTGGTTTAGAATGGGTTTAGTGGGGTTTGGTGAACTTTAGAGGGGTTTAGAGGTGGTTTTGGAGGGTTCAGAGAGGTTTAGAGGGACTTTAGGGGGGCTTTAGAGCGGGTTTAGATGGGTTTAGAGGGTGTTTAGTGGGGCTTTCATTGGGTTTCATTTAGATGGGGTTCGTTGGATTTGGAGGGGGTTTAGAGAGGTTTAGACGGGTTCAGAGGGATTGACAATGGGCTTACAGTGGGTGAGATGAGTTTAGAGTGGTTTACAGAGGTTTAGAGGGGTTTAGAGGGATTTAGAGGGGGTTTATAGGTGTTTCGTGGGCGTTTAGAATGGGTTTAGATTGGGATGAGAGGGGTTTAGAAGGGTTTAGAGCGGTGTTCCGAGGATTTGGAGGGGGTTATAGGGGATTAGAGTGATTAGAGTTTCGAGGGGTTTCGAGGGGTTTACAGGAGTTTTAAGAGGTTCACAGGTGGTTTAGCGTGGTTTAGAGGGGTTTAGAGGGGTTTAGAGGGGGTTTACTGGTGTCTGGATGGATTTTGAGGGGGTTTAGACAGGGTTAGAGGGGGTTTACAGGGGTTCAGGTGTTTAGATGGGGTTTAGATGGGGTTAGATGGGTTGAGCTGATTTATGGCATTTGGAGAGATTTATATGAGGTTTAGATGGGTGGGATGTGGTTAGAAGGGGGTCAGATACGTTTGGAGGGACTTATAGTTGGTTTAGTGGGGTTAAGAGGGTTTTGAGGGGTTTAGAGTGTTTACAGGGGTTTAGAGAGGTTTAGAGGGGTTTAGATGCGTTTGGATGGGTTTTGAAGGGATTAGGGGGTTTAGAGGGGTTTAGGGAGATTCAGAACGGACGTAGAGGAGTTTGGTGAATTTTAGATGGGTTTTGAGAGGTTTGACGGGGTTTATTGGTGTGTAGACTGTTTTAGAGGGGTTTAGGGGGTGTTCAGAGGGTTTAGGTGAGGATTAAAGCGGTTCAGAAGGTGCTAGAGGGGTTTACATGGGTTCAGAGGGGGGTCAGAGACATTTGGGTTTAGAGGGGATTACATGGGTTGGAGTGGGTTAAATCTAATATCGGTTAGTGTGTTTAGAGGTGTTTAGATGGAGTTTATAGGGGGTTTATATGGGTTTAGAGAGGGTGATTTGGGGTTAGACGGGTTTAGAAGGCTGTATAGAGGTTTAGAGGGTGTTTAGAGGGTGTTTGGAGAGGTTTAGCGAAGTTAGCGAAGTTTAGAAGGGTATAGTGCTTTAGAGGGGGTTAAAGGGGTTTAGAGGGATTTTGATGGGTTTACAGCGAATTAGAGATGGTTTGCAGTGGGGTTAGAGGGATTAGAGGGAGTTTAGAGGGGTTGAGGAGTGATTAGAGTGCGTTTAACGGTTTTAGAAGGGGTGTAGTGGGGGTAAGAGGGGTTTAGAGGGGTTTAGAGGTGATTCTAAGGGTTTAGAGGGGTTTAGATGGGTTTACCGTGGTTTACTGGGGGTTTAGAGGGGTTTCGAAGGATTTGGAAGGGTTAGGAGGGGTTTAAAAGCGGGTCGAGTGTGGTTTACAGGTGTTTAGAGGGGTTTAGAGGGATTGAGAATGGGTTTACAGTGGTTTAGAGGCTGTGTAGACGGTTCAGAGGGGATTAGAGGGGTTTACATAGATTGGAGGGTTTGGAGGGGTTTAGAGGGTTTTGAGGAAATTAGAGGGTGTTTAGTTTGGTTTAAAGGGGTTTAGAGGGTTGTATGGTGGGTTTAGGGTTTTCAGAGGAGGTTTAGAGGGGTATTTCGAGGGGGGTTCAGAGGGGTTTGGTGAACGTTAGAAGGGTTTAGAGGTGACTTAGAGGGTTCATATGGGTTTTGAGGGGTTTTGATGTATTTAGAGGTTTTTTGTGGGTTAGATGGATTTAGAGTGGTATGGAGGGGTTTTAGAAACATAGAAAGATAGAAACATAGATATTAGGTGCAGGAGTAGGCCATTCGGCCTTTCGAGCCTGCACCGCCATTCCATATGATCATGGCTGATCATCCAACTCAGTATCCCGTACCTGCCTTCACTCCATACCCTCTGATCCCCCTAGCCACAAGTGCCACATCTAACTCCCGCTTAAATATAGCCAATGAACTGGCCTCCACTACCCTCTGTGGCAGAGAGTTCCAGAGAACCACCACTCTCTGTGTGTAAACAAGTCCTTCTCATCTCGGTCCTAAAGGATTTCCCCCTTATCCTTAAGCTGTGACCCCTTGTCCAGGACCTCCTCAACATCGGGAACAATCTTCCTGCATCAAGCCTGTCCAACCCCTTAAGAATTTTGTAAGTTTCTATAAGATCCCCTCTCAATCTCCTAAATTCTAGAGAGTATGAACCGAGTCTATCCAGTCTTTCTTCATAAGACAGACCTGAAATCTGGTGAACCTTCTCTGCACTCCCTCTATGGCAATAATGTCCTTCCTCAGATTTGGAGACCAGAACTGTACGCAATAATCCAGGTGTGGTCTCACCAAGACCCTATACAACTGAAGTAGAACCTCCCTGCTCCTATTCTCAAATCCATTTGCTATGAAAGCTAACATACAATTCGCTTTCTTCACTGCCTGCTGCACCTGCATGCCTACTTTCAATGACTGGTGTACCATGACACCCAGGTCGCGCTGCATCACCCATTTCCTAATCGGCCACCATTTAGATAATAGTCTGCTTTCCTGTTTTTTTCCACCAAAGTGGATAACCTCACATTTATCCACATAATACTGCATCTGCCAAACATTTGCCCACTCACCCAGTTTATCCAAGTCACCTTGAAGTCTCCAAGCATCATCCTCACAGCTAACACTGCCCCCCAGCTTAGTTCCATCCGCAAACTTGGAGATATTGCCTTCAATTCCCTCATCCAGATCATTAATGTATATTGTAAATAGCTGGGGTCCCAGCACGGAGCCTTGCGGTACCCCACTAGTCACTGCCTGCCATTGTGAAAATGACCCGATTTACTCCTTCTCTTTGCTTCCCGTTTGCCAGCCAGTTCTCTATCCACATCAATACTGAACTCCCAATGCGTATGCTTTAAGTTTGTATACTAATATCTTATGTGGGACCTTGTCGAAAGCCTTCTGGAAGTCCAGGTACATCACATCTACTGGTTCTCCCCTATCCATGCTACTAGTTACATCATCGAACAATTCCACAAGATTCGTCAGGCATGATTTACATTTCGTAAATCCATGATGACTTTGACCAATGATTTCACCACTTTCCAAATTTGCTGCTATCCCATCTTTAATAACTGACTCTAGCAGTTTCCCCACTACCGATTTTAGACTAACTGGTCTGCAATTCTCCGTTTTTTCCCTCCCTCCCTTCTTAAAAAGAGGGGTTACGTTTGCAATCCGCCAATCCTCAGGAACTACTCCAGAATCTATAGAGTTTTGAAAGATTATCAATAATGCATCCACTATTTCCGGAGCTGCTTCCTTAAGTACTCTGGGATGCAGCCTATCTGGCCCTGGGGATTTATCGGCCTTTAATCCATTCAATTTACCCAACACCACTTCACGACTAACCTGGATTTCACTCAATTCCTCCTTTGACCTGAGGTCCCCTGCTATTTCCGGCAGATTATTTGTCTTCCTTTGTGAAGACGGAACCAAAGTAGTTATTCAATTGGTCCGCAATATCCTTGTTCCCCTTGATCAACTCACCTGTATCTGACTGCAAGGGACCTACATTTGTTTTAAATAATATCTTCTCTTCACATATCTCTAAAAACTTTTGCAGTCAGTTTTTATGTTCCATAATCTAGTTTCCTTTCCTAATTAAGCCCTTTGTCCTCCTCTGCTGGTCTGCATTTCTCCCAGTCCTCTGGTATGCTGCTGTTTCTGGCTACTTTGTACGCATCATCCTTTGCTTTGATACTATCCCTGATGTCCCTTGTTATCCACGGATGCACTGCCTTCCCTGATTTATTCTTTTGCCAAACTGGGATGAACAATTTTTGTAGTTCATCCATGCAGTCTTTAAATGTCTTCCATTGCGTATCCACCGTCAACCCTTTTAGAATTGATTGCCAGTCAATCTTGGCCAATTCACTTCTCATACCCTCAAAGTTACCATTCTTTAAGTTCAGAACCATTGTTTCTGAATTAACAATGTCACTCTCAATCCTAATGAAGAACTCGACCATATTATTTTCACTCTAGCCCAAGGGGGCACGTACAACAAGACTGCTAACTAACCCTTCCTCCTTACTCAATATCCAGTCTAAAATAGCCTGCTCTCTCGTTGGTTCCTCTGCATTTTGATTTAGATAACTATCCCGCACACATTCCAAAAAATCCTCTTCCTTAGTGCCCCTGCCAATTTGATTCACCCAATCTATATGTTGATTGAAGTCGCCCATTATAACGGGTTTGCCTTTGTCGCACGCATTACTAATTTCCTGTTTGATACCATCCCCAACTTCACTACTACTGTCAGGTGGCCTCTACACAACACCCACCAGAGTTTTCTACCCCTTAGTGTTTCGCAGCTCTACCCATGCCGATTCCACATACTCCAAGCTAATGTCCTTCCTTTCCGCACATCTCCTCTCTAATCTCCTCTCTAACCAGCAACGCCACGCCACCTCCTTTTCCTTTCTCACTATCCCTCCTGAATATTGAATATCCCTGGATGTTCATCTCTCAGCCTTCGTCACCCTGGAACCATGTCTCCGTGAGCCCAACTATATCATAATCATTAATAGCTATCTGCACGTTCAACTCATCCACCTTATTACGAATACTCCTTGCATTGATACACAAAGCATCCAGGCTTGTTTTTACAACGCTCTTACCCCTTATACAATTATGTTGAAAAGTGACCCTTTTTGATTTTAGCCCTGGTTTTGTCTGCCTGCGACTTTTACTTTTCACCTTGCTCCCTATTGCTTCTACCCCCGTTTTACACCCAACTTCCTCTCTGCTCTTGTGCCCAACCCCCTGCCTCATTATTTTAAATCCTCCCCAACAGCACTAGCAAACACTCCCCCAAGGACATTGGTTCCATTCCAGCCCAGGTGCAGACCGTCCTGTTTGTACTGGTCCCACCTCCCCCATAAATGGTTCCAGTGCCCTAAAAATGTGAATCCCTCCCCCTTGCACCATCTTTCAAGCCACGTATTCATCTGCAATATCCTCCTATTTCTACTCTGACATGCCCGTGGTACTGGTGATAATCCAGAGATTATTTCCTTTGAGTTCCTACTTTAAAGTTTATCTCCTAGCTCCCTGTTCACCTTCTAGGACCTCACCCCTTTTAGATGGTGTCAGATGTGTTTAGAGGGTTTAGATATGGTTTGGAGGTGTTTAGAGGGGTTTAGGGGTGTTTAGAGGGTTTAGATGAGGTGTAGACCTGTTTAGAAGGTGCGAGAGGGGTTTAGAGGTGTTTGCAGATCTTTACAGGGATTTAGAGGGGCTTTAGAAACATTTGGGGTTTTGAGGCTTCTTAAGGGGATTAGAAGGGATTACATGGGTTGTAGTGGGTTTAGTCTAATATCGGTTAGAGATGGTTTAGATGCGTTTAGAGTTTTTAGGGGGTTTAGAGCGGGTTATATCGGGATTAGACGGGTTTGGAAGGTTGTAGAGGGGTTTAGAAGGCGTTAGCGAGGTTTAGAAGGGGTTGAATGCTATAAATGGGGGTTAGAGGGGTTTAGAGCGGTTAGAAGGGGTTTAGATGGGTGTTAGTGGGATTATAGGGAGTTTAGAGGGTTTTGGATCATGTTTAGACGTGTTTGAGGGTTTTACAAGGGGCTTAGTAGTGTTCAGAGGGGCTCGGATGGGTTTAGATGGATTTGAGCGGTTTATATTAGGTTACATTGGTTTACAGAGGCTTTGAAGAATGTACAGAGGGGTTTCGAGGGATTTGGAACGGGTTGTGAGGGGTTTAGAGGGGTTTAGGATTGAAAGTGTGTTTACAGTGGTTGCACGGAGTTTGGACGGGTTTAGAGGTGGTTTAGAGGGGTTTATAGGGGGATTAGAGAGGGTTTAGAATGGGTTTAGAGGGGGATGTCAGAGGTTTAGATGGGATTAGACGGGTGTTTAGAGGGGGTTTATGTGATTTAGAGGAGATTTAGTGGGGGTTTAGGGGGGTTAAAGGAGTTTAGAGGAGGTTTTAAAGGGATTATCGTGTGTCGAGGGGTTTAGAGGGGATAAGAGAAGTTTTAAGGGGTTGCGAAGTGGTTTAGGGGGTTTATAGGGGGGGTTTATTGGGTTTAGGGGGTTAGAGGGGGCTTAGGGATTTTTGAAGGGTTTATTGGGGGTTTAGAGGCTTTAGAAGGGGGTTTAGAGGGTGCAGCGGGATGTATAGGGGTTTAGAGGTTTATAGTTGATTTAGGGGGATTTATAGAGGTTAGAAGGGGTTTAGAGGCATTTAGAGGGATTACGAGGGGGGTTAGGGGGTTTAGGAATGGAGGGGATTTAGAGGGTTTAGAGGGGGTTCAGGGGAGGCTTAGAGGGGTATAGAGGGGTTTAGAGAGGGTTTAGAGGATTTTTGATGGATTCAGATGGGATTTAGTGGGGTTTAAAGGGGATTAGAGGGGATTGGAGGGGTTAGAGTGGTTTAGAAGGGTTTATATGGGTTTAGAGGCGTTTAGATATGTTGAGAGGGGGTCTAGAAAGATTGGAGGGGGTTTACAGGGGGTTAGGGATGGTTTATTGGGGCTTAGATGGGTTTAATGTTGATTTAAGGGGATTTAGAAGGAGTGTATATGGGTTTAGAGAGGGTTTAGATGAGGTTAGAAGGGGTTTAGAGGCGTGTTCAGGGATTTAGAGGGGTTTAAAAGGGTTAAGATGGGTTTCGAGTGGTTTCGATGGTTTTATAGGGGTTTAGATGGGTTTAGAGTTGATCTATGGGGATTTAGAGGGGGTAGAAGCGGTTTAGAGGCGTTTTGAGAAATTTAGAGGGGGGTTAGTGGGTTGAAGAGGTGTTTATATGGGTTTAGAGTGGATTTGGAGGGGTTTAGATGGGGCTTAGATGGGGTTAGGGATGGTTAGATGTGTTTATAGGGGTTCAGAGGGGTTTTGAGGGGTTTCTAGAGGTTTACGTTTACAGGAGTTTAAAGAGGGTTTAGATGGGTTTAGAGGGATTGAGTGTGGAGTTTAGACGAGTTTAGAACGGTTTAGCATGCGTTCAGAGTGGTTTGGTGAATTTTAGAGGGGGTTAGAGGTGGTTAAGAGGGTACAGATGGGATTATAGTGGCTTTAGATGGATATAGAACCGGTTTGGAGGGGGTTAGCGGGGGTTTAGAGGGGGTTTTAGGAATATAGAGCGGGTTTCGTGGGGTTTAGATGGGTTTAGAGGGGTTTTAGAGGGGGTTAGATGCGGTTAGATGGGTTTAGAGAGGCTTATAGTGGGTTTAGTGGGTTTGGGGGTTCTAGAGGTTTAGAGTGGGTTTAGTGGGGTTTAATGGGGTTTAAAGGAGTTTAGAGGTGTTTCGCTGGGTTTAGTGGTTTATAGGGATTTATTTGGTGTTTAAAGGGGGTTTAGAATGGGTTTAGATGGGTTTCGATGAGTTGAGAGCGGCTTAGAAGTGTGTATATGTGGTTTAGAGGGTTTTAACCATATAACCATATAACCATATAACAATTACAGCACGGAGACAGGCCCTCTCGGCCCTTCCAGTCCGTGCCGACCATTTGTTTTCCCCTAGTCCCATCTACCTGCACTCAGACCATACCCCTCCATTCCCTTCACGTCCATATACCTATCCACTTTACTTTTAAATGTTAAAATCGATCCTGCCTCCACCACCTCTGCTGGAAGCTCATTCCACACAGCCACCACCCTCTGAGTAAAGAAGTTCCCCCTCACGTTACCCCTAAACTTCTGTCCCTTAATTCTCATGTCATGCCCTCTTGTTTGAATCTTCCCTACCCTCAATGGGAAAAGCTTATCCACGTCAACTCTGTCTATCCCTTTCATCATTTTAAAGACCTCAATCAAGTCCCCCCTTAACCATCTGCGCTCCAAAGAATAAAGACCTAACTTGTTCAACCTTTCTCTGTAACATAGTTGCTGGAACCCTGGCAACATTCTAGTAAATCTCCTCTGTACTCTCTCTATTTTGTTGACATCCTTCCTATAACTAGGCGACCAAAATTGTACACCATACTCCAGAATTGGTCTTACCAATGCCTTGTACAATTTTAACATTACTTCCCTACTCCTATATTCAATGCTCTGATTTATAAAGGCCAGCACACCAAAGGCTTTCTTTACCACCCTATCTACATGCGATTCCACCTTCAGGGAACTATGCACAGTTATTCCTAGATCCCTCTGTTCCACAGCATTCCTCAATTCCCTACCATTTACCATGTTTTGAGGGGGATAACTGAGATTCAGGTGTTTAGGGGAGGTTAAAGGGGTTTGGAGGGGGTTTAGAGGGGGTTTAGAGGGGTTTAGATTAGTTTAAATGGTATTTACTGGTGGGTAGAGTGGTTTAGAGGGGTTTAGAGGGTGTTAGATAGGGTTTAGAGGGTGTTTAGAGGGGTTAGAAGGTGTTAGAGATGTTTAGAGGGGGTTTAGAGGGGTTTAGAGCGTAGTTTGGAGGCGTTGAAAGGGGTTCGGAGGGGTTTAGGATTAGAAGGGGCTACAGTGGTTTTCAGGGGATTAGAGGGGTTTAGATTGATTTATATGGGGTTTAGAGGGGTTAGAAGGGGATTAAAGTCGCTTGAGAGATTTAGAGTGGGTTTAGTGGGGTGACGAGGGGTTTACATGGGATTAGAGAAGGTTTAGAGGGCTCATTGGGGTTTAGAGGGGGTTTAGAAGGGTTTGGAGTTGTTTAGAGAGGGGTTAGATGGGTTTTGAGGGATGTAGAGGGGATTTAGTGGGGTTAAGAGGAGTGTACAGGGGTTTAGAGGGGTTTAGAGGGGTTTAGCGGGGTTTAGGGGTGTTTACAGGGGTTTACAGTGGTTCAAATGTTTTAAATTCAATTCAATCCAATTCAATTCAATCTTTAATTGTCATTTTGTAGTGTACAGCACAGAGACAACGAAATGCAGTTAGCATCTCCCGAGAAGAGCGAACTTAGAATAATGAACGGTAAAATATATATATGTACAAACAGTATCAGTAGTGCAATTATACTGGGGTGTCCGGGGGGGGGGGGGGTGACTGACAATCACCGATGTGCAGAGTTAGTATTGTAACAGCCGCAGGGAAGAAGCTGTTGCTGAACCAGCAACGGAGGGACCTGTAGCGCCTCCCGGATGGGAGGAGTGTAAACAGTCTGTGGCTGGGGGGAGACCAGCCCTTGACGATGCTGCGCGCCCTTCGCACACATCGCTTGCTTTGGATACGCTCAATTGAGGGGAGTGAGGAACCGGCGATGCGTTGGGCATTTTTCACCACCTCGGCAGTGCTTTCCGGTCAGAGACAGAGCAGTTGCCATACCACACTGTGATACAGTGGGTAAGGATGCTCTCGATGGTGCAGCGGTAGAAGTTCACCAGAATTTGAGGAGACAGACGGACCTTCTTTAGTCTCCTCAGGAAGAAGAGACGCTGGGGAGCCGTCTTGACCAGCGGAGAGATATGGTGGGTCCAAGAGAGGTCATCAGAGATGTTGACCCCCAGAAACCTGAAACTGGAAACACGATTCACCTCCGTCCCGTTAATATGGATGGGGGTGTGCGTGCCGGCCCTTGACCTTCTATAGTCCACAATTAGCTCATTGGTCTTCTTGGAGTTAAGAGCCAGGTTGTTGCCAGCGCACTATGCTGTGATACAGCATATCCTCCCTATAGACCGACTCATCGTTGTCACTGTTGAGGCCCATCACCGTGTTGGATCTAACACCATCATTTGATGGTGTTAGATCCATGTACAGGTGTGCAGTCGTAGAAGAAGAGGGAGTAGAGGACGGGGCTCAGTTCTCAGCCCTGTGGAACGCCGGGGTTCAGGGTAAGAGTTCAAGAGGTGTGGTTGTCCAACCTAACAGACTGTAGTCTGTTAGTCAGGAAGTCCATTATCCAGTTGCACATGGAGGTGTCGATGCCTAGGTCGCTGAGTTTGGTGATCAGTTTTGAGGGGATAATGGTGTTAAATGCAGAGCTAAAGTCGATGAACAGTTGTTTAGATGGGTTTAGAGGGATTTAGAGGGAGGGGTTAGACAGGTTTTGAGCGGTTTTGGATTGGTTTAGGGGGGTTTGGTGAACTAGAGCAGTTTAGAGGTGGATTGGAGGGTTCAGATGGGTTTAGAGAGGCTTTAGATAGATTTCCAGCGGCGTTTAGAGGGGGTTAGAGGGATTGAGGATTAGAAGGGGCTACAGTGGTTTTCAGGGGATTAGAGGGGTTTAGATGGATGTATAGGGGGTTTAGAGGTGTTAAATGGGGTTAGAAGGGGATTAAAGACGCTTGAGAGATTTAGAGTGGGTTTAGTGGGGTTAAGAGGGGTTTACTTGGGATTGGAGAAGGTTTAGAGGGCTTATTAGTGTTTAGAGGGTGTTTAGAAGGGTTTGGAGGTGTTTAGAGATGGGTTAGATGGGTTTTGAGGGATGTAGAGGGGATTTAGGGGAGTTAAGAGGAGTGTACAGGGGTTTAGAGGGATTTAGAGCGGTTTATCGGGGTTTAGGGGTGTTTTCAGGGGTTTACAGTGGTTCACAGTGGTTTAAATTCAACTCAATCCAATTCAATTCAATCTTCAATTGTCATCGTGTAGTGTACAGCACAGAGACAACGAAATGCAGTTAGCATCTCCCGAGAAGAGCGAACATAGAATAATGAACGGTCAAATATATATATGTACAAACAGTATCAGCAGTGCAATTATACTGGGGGAAGGAGTGTCCAGGGGAGGGGGGGTGGGCTGGCTGACAATCACCGATGTGCAGAGTTTTGTATTGTTACAGCCGCAGGGAAGAAGCTGTTCCTGAACCAGCCACGGAGGAACCTACAGCGCCTCCCGGATGGGAGGGGTGTAAACAGTCTGTGGCTGGGTGAGACCAGCCCTTGACGATGCTGCGCGCCCTTCGCAGACATCGTTTGCTTTGGATAGACTCAATGGAGGGGAGTGAGGAACCGGCGATGCGTTGGGCAGTTTTCACCACCCTCGGCAGTGCTTTCCGGTCAGAGACAGAGCAGTTGCCATACGACACTGTGATACAGTGGGTAAGGATGCTCTCGATCGTGCAGCGGTAGAAGTTCACCAGAATCTGAGGAGACAGATGGACTTTCTATAGTCTCATCAGGAAGAAGAGACGATGGGGAGCCGTCTTGACCAGCGGAGAGATATGGTGGGTCCAAGACAGGTCATCAGAGATGTTAACCCCCAGAAACCTGAAAATGGAAACACATTTCACCTCCGTCCCGTTAATATGGATGGGGATGTGCGTGCCGGCCCTTGACCTTCTATAATCCACAATTAGCTCATTGGTCTTCTTGGCGTTAAGGGCCAGGTTGTTCTCAGCGCACTATGCTGTGATACAGCATATCCTCCCTATAGGCCGATTCATCGTCCTCTCTGATGAGGCCATTCACCGTGTTGGATCTAGCACCATCGCATGATGATGTTAGTTCCATGTACAGGTGTGCAGTCGTAGGTGAAGAGGGAGTAGAGGAGGGGCTCAGTACTGGGAACCTGTGGGAAGCCGGTGTGCAGGGTGAGGTTCAAGAGGTATTGAGGGGATAATGGTGTTAAATGCTGAGCTAAAGTCGATGAACAGGAGATTTAGAGGGGGTGTTAGACAGGTTTAGAGCGGTTTAGAATTGGTTTAGAGTGGTTTGGTGAACTAGAGGGGTTTAGAGGTGGTTTGGAGGGTGCAGATGGGTTTAGAGAGGCTTTAGAGGGACTTACAGCGGCGTTTATATGGGTTAGAGGGATTTAGATGGGGTTGAGGAATTTGGGGTTTCCTGGGGGTTAGAGGGGTTTCAGATGGGTTCAGATGGGTTTAGAGGGGTTCAGAGATGGTTTCGATAGGTTTAGAGGCGTTTAGAGGAATTTAAAGATGGTTTCGAGGGGTTTTGATGGGTTTTGAATGTATTTAGGGGGTTTGGAGGGGTTTACGGGGTATTAGAATTGTTTAGTGGGGGTTTAGGCTGGTTTAGCCGGTGTTTCGATGGTGCTTCTATGGGTTTAGATGGATTTAGAGGGGTTTATAGGGGGTTAGATGGGCTTTGATTTGATTTAGGGGGGGTTAGAGGGGTTTATATGGCGGTCTAGAAAGATTAGATGGGGTTAGAAGGGTTTTAGAGGCGGTTTCATAGATTTAGAGGGTGTATAGAGAGGTTAAGAGGGGTTCAGAGGGGTTTAGAGCGGTCTAGATGGTTTATATGGTGTTTAGAGGGGTTTGAGGGGTTTTATTGGGGTTTGAGTGGTTTAGAGGGGTTTCGGTGGAGTTTGGAGGCGTTTAGATGGGGTAAGAGGGGTTTACAGTGGTTTAGAGGGGCTTACAGTGCTTTACACGGTTTGAAAGTGTTTTGAGGGGGTTTTGAGGGGTTCTGAGGTATTTAGAGGCGATTAGTTTAGAGCGGTCTAGAATGGGTTTGGATGGGTTTGGTGAAATTGATAGAGGTTTAGAGGTGGTTTACGGGATTCAGAGGGGTTATGAAGCGCTTTGGACGGACGTAGAGCGGGTTTGCAGTGGTTTAGAGTGGGTTAGAGGGTGTTTAGAGAGGGTTAGAGGGTTGAGGAATCCACAGGGGGTTCGTGGGGTTTGCAGCGGTTTAGATGGGTTCATAGGGGGTTAAGAGGAGTTTAGAGGGGGTTAAAGGTGTTTCAAGAGGGTTTAGAGGGCTTTGGTGACCTTAAGAGGAGTTTGTAGGTGGTTTGTGGTGTTCAGAGGGGTTTAGAGGGGCTGTAAGGGGCTTTAGAGGAATTTAGAGCGGATTTAGAGGGGGGGATTAGAGGGGGTTTAGAAGGGTTTTGAGAAATTCAGATGATGTTTAGATGGTATTAGAGGGGTTCAGTGGGGTGTAGAGGGGTTTGGAATGGGTTTAGATGGGATTAAATGTGTTTATAGGAGTTTAGAACGGTTGAGGTTTAGAACGGTTTTGAGGCATTCAGAGGGGTTTAATGGGGTTTAGAAGGATTTAGATCAGTTTTAAAGGGGTTTGGAGGGGGTTAGAGGGGGGTATATGGGTGCAGAGGGGGTTTAGAGGGATTTAGAGAGGTTTCGAGGGGTTTCGAGAGGGTCTAAAGGGATTTTGAGGGATGTTGAGTGGGTTTAGAGAGGTTTAGAGGTGTTATAGGGCATTAAAGGGATTTAGAGGGATGTAGAGGCGTTTAAGGGTTTTAGGGAGGTTTACAGTGGTTTACAGGTGTACACAGGCTTAGAGGGGTTTAGATGTTGTTTAGAAGGGATTACATGTGATTATAGGGGTTTAGAACGGTTGGGGTTTTGAGGTATTCAGAGGGGTTTGAATGGGGTTTACAGTGATTTAGAGCGTGTTTAACTGGGTTTAGAAAGGGTTGGAGGATTTAGAGGGGGTTATAGTGGGTTTAGGGGGGCTTATACGGGGTTTAGAGAGGGTTTCGAGGGGATTAGATAATTTAGGGATGGTTTTGAGGGGGTTTGAGGGATGTAGACGGGTTTTAGTGGGGTTAGGGGGTTTAGAGAGGTTTAGAGGGTTTCGAGGGGGCTAGAAGGGTTTAGAGCGGTTTAGATGGGTTTAGGGGGCTTAGAGGTGTTTAGAGACGTTTACAGTGGTTTCCACGCGGTTTAAAGGGTGTCTAGAGTGGTTTCGAGGGATTTAGAGGGGGGTTTGGACGGGTTTAGAACGGTTTAGAATGGGTTTAGCGGGGTTTGTTGACCTCTAGAGGGGTTTAGAGGTGCTTTAGGGGGTTATAGCGCGAGTTTAGTGGGGTTTAGAGTTATTTAGAGGGGGTTAAAGGGGGTTTAGAGGAGATGAAGAATTCAGAGGGGGTTTAGTGGGGTTTAACGGCGATTTGAGTGGTTTACAGGGGTTTAGAGGGCTTTCGAATGGGTTTAGATGGGGTTGGAGGCGTTTATAGGGTGGAAGTGGTTTAGATGAGATTAAATATGTTTATAGCGGGTTTAGAAGGCTTTACAGGGGGTTGGGGTTCCGAACGGTTTTCAGGTATTCAGAGGGGTTTTACTGGGATATAGAGGGAGTTTAGAATGTTTTATAGTAGTTTAGAGGTGTTGTAGATGGGTTCGGGGGGTATAGAGGGATTTAGAGGGGTTTGAAGAGTTTTCAGGGGTTTAGAGAGGGTTTTGAGGGTTTTTGAAAGATGTAGAGACTTAGTGGGGTTATGAGGGATTTAGAGTGGTTTAGATGGTTTAGAGGTGCTTAGTGTGTTCAGAGGGGGTTAGAGGGGCATTAGGGGACATTAGAGCGTGTTTAGGTATAGAGTGGTTTAGATGGCGTTGGGGTTTTGAGTGTTTTTGTGGAATTTAGATGGTGTTTAGAGGAGTTTACAATTTAGATTGGTTTAGAGGTGGTTTAGAGGGGTTTAGGGGGTGTTTAGAGCGGTTTAGAAGGTGTTAGATGGCTTTAGAGGGATATCCAGTGGTTCACAAAGCGTTTAGAGGCATTTGGGGTTTAGAGCGGTCTAAAGGGGTTTAGACGGGATTATATGGGTTAGAGTGGGTTTAGTCTAACATCGGTTAGAGTGGGTTTAAGGAGTGTAGAGGAGGTTTATAGGTGTTTCGAGGGGTTTAGAGAGGTTTATAAAATGGTTAGACGGGTTTATAAGGGTATAGAGAGGTGTGTAGGGTGTTTGGATGGGTTTGGAGCGTGTTTCGATGGGCTTATAGGGCGTTAGCGATGTTTAGAGGATGTTTACCTTGCTTTGGAGGGGGTTTAAAGTGGTCCAGAGGTGTATAAAAGGGTTTACAGCTGTTTTCGGGTGATTAGACGGTTTAGAGGGGGTTAGTGGGGTTTAGAGGAGTTTAGAGCGGTCTTAGACGGCTTAAATGTAGTTTAGAGGTGTTTAGACGGTGTTTAGAGGGGGTTTGAGGGTTTGATAGGGGGTTTATTGGGGTTCAGACGGGTTTAGAAGGGTTAGAGGGCTTTAGATGGATTAGAGGGCTTTAGATAGGTTTACTGTGGTTTACAGCGGGTTTAAAGGGGGTTTAGAGAGGGTTTAGTGGGGTTTAGAGGGGTTAGAGGTGTCTAGAGTGGGTTAGAGGGGGTTAGAGGGATGTATTGGGGTTTAGAGTAGATTTAGGTGGATTTAAAGGGGTTTATATGGGGTTTAGAGGGTTTCGAGAGGGTTTAGCTGGGGGTTAGAAGCGGTTTTGTGGTGTTTCGAGGGATTTAGAGGGTATTTAGTGGGGTTAAGATGGGTTTAGAGGGGTTTAGATGGGCTTTAGTGCGGTTTAGAAGAGGTTTTAGTGGGTTTAGAGGGAGCTTAGATGGGTTTAGAGGGGATTGGATGGGCTTTAGTGCGGTTTATAAGGGGTTTTAGTAGGTTTAGAGCTAGCTTAGAAGGGTTTAGCGGGTGTTTAGCGGGGTTTAGAGGGGTTTAGAGCGGATCTAGATGGGTTTAGAGGGGGTTAGAGGGTGGTGTGAGGTGTTTTTAGGACTATAGAGGGGATTTAGTTCGGTGCAGAGGGGTTTAGACTGTGATTAGATGGTTCAGATGCGGTTCAGATGAGTTTACAGGGGTTTATAAGTGGGTTAGATGGGTTTCGAGGGGGTTTAGTTGGGGGTTTAGAGGGGTTTAGAGGGATTGAGCGGAGGTTAAGAGGGCATCAGAGGTGTTTACAGTGACTGAAAGGGAGTACATGTTTCGTTGGGTTTAGAATGGGTTAGAGGTGTTTACATGGGGTTTACAGGGATTTAAACGGGGTTCAGTGGGGTTTAGATGGGTTTAGATGTGTTTAGAATTGGTTTAGAGTGGGTTTGTTTGGTTTAGATGAGTTTACAGGGGGTTCAGAATGGGTTTAGAGGGGTTTATAACAGTTTAGAGGGGGATATAAGTGGTTACAAGGGGTTCAGAGGCGGTTTGGAGGGGATTGGAAGTGGTTTAGTGATGGGTTTAGAGGGCTGTAAATTTATAGGTGGTGTATAGGGGTTTAGATCGGTTTAGAGGGGTGTAGAGTGGTTTGGATGGATTAGGGAGGTGCAGAGCGATGTGGAGGGTTTAGGGGTATAGATGGCTGTGGGGGCGTTAATAGGGAGGTTAGAGTGGATTAGAGGGTCTTTCTATGGCTTTAGAGTGCTTTGGAGTGGTGCAGAGAGGGTTACATGTGGTTTAGATGGCAGCAAATGGTTTAACAGGGAGCTTAGAGGGGGTTAGAGGGTTTTGGATGGGGTTTAGAGCGTTTTAGAGTGGTTTAGAGTGGGCTTAGATGGGTTTAGAGGAAGATTAGAGGGGTTTATATGGTTTAGAGTGGTTTAGAGGGCGCTTAGAGGGGATATAGGGGTTTAGATGGGTTTACATGAGTTTAGAGGGGGCTTAATGGGGTTTACAGGGATTTAGAGAGGGTTTATTAGAGGGGTTTCGAGGGGTTTGCGAGGGTGTAGACGGAGTTTAAATGGGGTTAGAATAGTTTACAGTGATTTAGACGGGGTTTAGAGGCATTTAAAGGGGGTTTAGAGCGGTTTCGAGGGTTTTAGATGGGCTTAGAGGGGGTTTATAGAGGAGGTTTATAATGGGTTTAGATGGTTTGTAGATTAGAGGTTTTTGTGGTGGTTTATGGTGGTTTGGGGGTGTTGCAGGGGGATTCGAGGGTTTAGACCGGCATGAGAGAGGGTTTAGATGGGTTTAAATGGGGTTTAGTGGGGTCCAGAGGGGTTTAGAGGGGGATTAGAGGGCTTAGAGGGGGTTTAGCAGGGTTTAGATGGGGATTAGCGGGGTTTAGGTGTGAGAGGGTATTACAGGGGGTTTAGTGCGGTTTAGAGGGGGTTTAGCGGTGTTTAGTGGGGGGATGAGAGGTGTTTAGAGGGGTGTTAAGAGGGATGTTCAGAAGGTTTAGAGGGCTTTAGAGATTTAGAGCTGATTTGGAGGCGTTTAGTGGGGTTTAGAGCAGGTTCAGATGGGTTTTAGAGGGCTTTAGAGTGATTTAGAAGGGTTTACAGTGGTTTTCTGGGGTTTAGAGGGGGTTTGGAGGTTTAGAGTGGATTACATGGTTTTCAGGCGGATAGTGCGTTTAGAGGGGTTTGGATGGGTTTAGATGCATTTTATATGGGTTTCGGGGGGTTTTGATTGGTTTAGAGGAATGTAGAGGGGGTTTAGAGGGGTGTGGTGGTTTCGAAGGTATTTGGAGGTGATTAGAGTGGTTTAGAGGGTGTTTAGAGGGGCTTACACGGGTTTAGAGGGGGATTAGTGGGGTGTGGATAGATTCAGGCTTGTTTAGAGGTGTTCAGAAGGGTTTATAGGGGGTTTATAGGGGGTTCAGATGGGTTCAGAGTTGACTTAGGGGGATTAGTGGGGTTTATATGGGTGTTAGAGGGATTAGATGGGGTTAGAAGGGGTTCATAGGCGTTTTGAGGGATTTAGAGGGGATTTAGTGGGGTTAAGAGGGGTTTATAGGGGTTTAGAGGGTTTAGAGGGGGCGTAAGGGGCTATAGAGCGGGTCTAGATTGGTAGAGCGGTTTAGAGGTGGTTTTGAGGGGTGTTGAGGAACATAGAGGGGGTTTAGAGGGGATTAGATGGGTTTAGTCTAACATAGATTAGAGTGGGATTAGAAGGGTTTAGACGGAGTTTATGGTGGTTTAGAGGGGTTTGGATGGGTTTATATGGGGCTTAGACGGGTTTCGGCTGTAGAGAGGTTTAGAGTGTGTTTGGAGGGGTTTAGAGGGTGTTTAGGGGGGGCTTAGAGGGCGTTATCGAGGTTTAGAGAGGGGTTACAATGCTTTAGAGGGGGGTAAATGGGGTTTAAAGGGATTTAGTTTGGTTTAGAGGAGTTTAAAGTGTGTTAGAGGGTTTAGAGGGGGTGTAGTCAGGTTTAGATGGGTTTAGTGGGGGTTTAGAGGGGTTTATCGGGGGCTAGAGTGATTAGGTGGAGTTTAGATGGGTTTAGAAGGGCTTAGAGAGTCTTTAGAGCAGGTTTGAGGGTTTTTGAAGGGGCTTCGTGGGTTTAAGAGGGGTTTAGAGGAGTTAGAGGGGTTTAGAGAGGCTTGCAGTATTTTAAAGGGGTTTAGGCGGGGTTCGGGGGATTTAGAGGGGGTTTAGAGGGATTTAGTGGGGGTTTAGTGGGGTTCAGAGGGGTTTGGATGGTTTAGTGGGGTTCAGAGGGATTAGATGGGTTTAGAGGGATTGAGAATGGGTTTAGAATGGTTGAGCGGCGTTTAGAGGTGGTTTAGAGGTGGTTTAGTGGGGGTTAGAGGGGTATAGAGGGGGTTAGATGGTTTATATGGCATTGAAAGGGTTTAGAAGGGGTTAGCAGTGTTTAGAGGCGTGTAGAGGGGTTTAGATGGGGTTACCGTGGGTTACCGTGGTTTAGAGGGGGTTTAGAGGCATTTAGTTGGTGTTTAGAGGTGTTTCCAGATTTTTAGAAGTGTTTACTGTGGTTTACAGTGGTTTTCTGGGGTTTAGAGGGGTTTAGATGGATTTAGAGTGGGTTATAGGGGGTTTATAGGGGTTTAGAAGGGGTTTAGATGGGTTTGACTGTAGATGCCAAGTCAGAAGATGCTACAGTCAGAAGACTGTAGATGCCAAGTCCGTGGATATTTTAGGGAAAGGGATAGATAGATTATTGATCTGTGCGGGTGTCAGAGGTTATTGGGGTGAATGCAGGAGAATGGATTAGGAGGGGGAGAGAGATCAGCCATGAATGAATGCCGGAGTGAACCTGGTGAGCCGAATGCCCCAATTCTATTCCCGTTCCTTATGACTTTTCGACGTAAAGACCCCGTATGTATCTCGCTTGGTTTTTATACCAACATGGTTTAACTGGATCGTCGTTGCCAAGAGGGTTTCATTCCATAATCCATATATAACCATATAACCATATAACAATTACAGCACGGAAACAGGCCCTCTCGGCCCTTCCAGTCCGTGCCGACCATTTGTTTTCCCCTAGTCCCATCTACCTGCACTCAGACCATACCCCTCCATTCCCTTCACGTCCATATACCTATCCACTTTAGTCTTAAATGTTAAAATCGATCCTGCCCCCACCACTTCTGCTGGAAGCTGATTCCACACAGCCACCACCCTCTGAGTAAAGAAGTTCCCCCTCACGTTACCCCGAAACTTCTGTCCCTTAATTCTCATGTCATGCCCTCTTGTTTGAATCTTCCCTACCCTCAATGGGAAAAACGTATCCACGTCAACTCTGTCTATCCCTTTCATCATTTTAAAGACCTCAATCAAGTCCCCCCTTAACCTTCTGCGCTCCAAAGAATAAAGACCTAACTTGTTCAACCTTTCTCTGTAACATAGTTGCTGGAACCCTGGCAACATTCTAGTAAATCTCCTCTGTACTCTCTCTATTTTGTTGACATCCTTCCTATAACTAGGCGACCAAAATTGTACACCATACTCCAGAATTGGTCTTACCAATGCCTTGTACAATTTTAACATTACTTCCCTACTCCTATATTCAATGCTCTGATTTATGAAGGCCAGCACACCATAGCAAATCCCATCATAGCAAATCGAGTCATCTTGTTCCATTTCCACGCTGGACGTCGATTCATCCATATCCCTGTGTAAATTTGTCTTGACACTGCTTACATTATGAAATATGTTTTCCGTGGCACGAACAAACATTGAATTGGAGTTTACATGCCACTGATTAATAAAGCGGATATTAACACAAGACGCAAAAATAGCGAAAAATGTATTATCTTGAAATATCCCCTCATCGACGAGATAGAAGAAACAGGGGGTGTCATACTATCAATCAGATCATAGTGTAACCAAGACTCAGCCGGTCTCCCCACGGAGGGCCAAGTGCCCGGCACTAGTGTTGCCCAGTGACCGGATGCATTCCATCCATTGCTAAACGGAACCTGGCTGTTCTAGTCATCTATCACGAGAAGAACAGTTGCAGCTCGTTTGCCAACCCGCAGATATACCAATTAATTTCGTGCTGATATCAATTATGTTTGTTATTCACCAGCGGCCTTCCTTGTTCTTCGCTTGCCTGCAGCACACAGTTTTTTTTAAAGCACTAACATTTCTGCTGATACCGGCAAAATACATACCGGCACCTTGCCTTCCTTATTAGCTAACGCCCCAAAGTGTTTATAATCATTTAAGCAGGATTGACTACTTGAATCTCCGGCTTAACGTCAACCAGACGCCCAGTTGTCAGCATTTCCGCTTCAGATGCTTCAGTTTACTCACGGTGTCAGTGCAATCGAGAAAGGGGCTGCCCATGAATCACTATGAGAACTATACGGGGAAATGTCCCAATAGCTCTGCGGGGGGCGTATGTTCTGGTAGGGAAGGTTGAGCCTAATTTACAGATGAAGAAAATGGATACAAATGCAGGTGGGAGGGACCTGATAACCGATATAGTTTATGCAAAAGAGGATAATGGGCTGGCGGGAATCGGAGAGATCTGGCCAGGGACTGCGGTTTCCAATCAGTTTATATTGATTGGAGTCGGGGGATATCCGCGCACATTTGTGGTGTGCGAATCAAGTTAGGTGGTTCAGCGCTCGTATGTTGTCAAGGAAGCAAAACGGTGTAGAAGCAAACTTACATTTTCCAGTAAAGTGGCGCGGTGATGCTCTTGGTTCCGGGAGAGGAATGTCATTGACGTTCACTGTGTCATCCACTAATATCACTCATTGCAACTTCCAGACAGCAATCATTAAACGATCGTTAATTATCGTTAGGACCAGGACATTCCCAAAGTAAGGGTGAAATGATGTATAGTTTGCCCTTGTCTGCATGTTCGCTCGACTCCTTCTCCACTACGGAAATGCCGTTATCATTAACTTCAGATCGAGATGAACGCGAGAGATTGGGCTGAATGAGAACTGCATATGAGGCCCTTTGTTGGTGATATAGTTTTCTTGCGTTATTGAAGTTTTCTGTTTCATTCCCAATAGAGGTCTAAGAACGGAGTGTTCCTCGATATGGAGATGTTTGCATTAAACTTAATTCATGCTTTGCCTCGGAAACTTAGCTGCTGACGTAACTTATTTGTTCCTTCAACTGTAACCAACAGCAATGATTACGATTACAAACGTGTTTTTGATGATCTTTATAAATATGGACTCATGACCATACATCATCTCAGAGATCCTAACGGCGCCGCGGCTTCCAACTTAGCACGTCACGATTTCTACTGGAGACAGAAATTGGACAAGCAGCTATTCTGAGATTCAAGAGATTTATTATCCTGTTATTGGAGCAGTTGGTGTTCGAGGTGAGCCAACATAGTGATAGTGTCGATCCATGTAAACCGCAACTTGATACGATATATTTCCTATTCGTTGTCTGTTTTGCTTAACCTATTATCCGTTCACAACAATCGAAACGCGGAATGAGCGAAGCCCGGTTCCTTTAACCTTGCTGCACTGTTGCTTGACGATTCTGTGTAAACGTGCCTTTTCTCAAGGGACAGGTTCCTGCACTGAATTCGTAGAAACATTTTACCTTTACATAGCTTAGGAATCAGAGAATGAGGTAGTACTCAATCACTTGTGTTTTAGCAAATCATTCGACAAGGTAGGATATGCAGATTTTTCAGAAATGTTATATCCTGCAGTCGGAGAAAACGTTGATTCTGGATTAAATAACCCTTCAGTAACTTCATAGGAATTGTTGCTTCTCTGTGGCTCTCAGGCTGCACACGTTGATGTTACGCCGACTTAAGTATTACAGCCAGATTAGGTGTGGCAAATAACGAGGAATTATTTTTAAATATACAACCAATTTCGATATTGCCTGCAAATCTAAAATAATTTCTGATAATGTCGAAATTGGCAGTCAATTTCACCCTATGAAAAGACTGACGCATACATGAACTAACGTTACTGGAAAACTGGGAATACATTTGACAATTGAAATTAATTCCACAAATCTGCCAGTTAATCGATCTGGAAAGCGATGAAGGAAGATGCAGAAACTATCAGAATAAGGCAGTGTGGAACAGAGGAAAGCTGCAATTACGTGTCAACGGTTCCGCAATGGCAGAAGGTCGATAGATCAGAGGATGAATGATGCACGAGTTTCGCCAGATCTAACAGAATACTTTTAAATTACTAATCAATGGCAGCAGCCAAATTAATTGTGCATTATTCGGGTTAATGTACTAAAGGAGGGATGAGGTATGTTTCAACAATGCAACCCGGTTTCTGCTTTGATGAGAATGATATTCGAGGTGGTGAGAAAACGATGGGCCTTGTCTAGTTCAGGGCTGAAAGTGCGAAGCTGATATATCAGTGGAATTTATTGAATAACTGTAGAGTACAGAGCATTGCGGCACTCCACTCGCCACTGCCCGTCATTCTGAAAATGACCCGTTCACTCCTACTCTTTGCTTCCGATCTGCTAACCAATGTTCTATCCATGTCAACACCCCACCCCCAATACCATGTGCTCTAATTTTAGTCACCAGTCTCCCACGCGCTACCTTATCAAAGGTTTTCTGTAAGTCTAGATACACTACACCCACTGGCACCCCTTCATCCATTTTACTTGTCACCTCCTGTAATAATTCCAGAAGAATCAAGCTTGATTTCCCTTTGATAAATCCATGTTACCATATAACCATATAACAATTACAGCACGGAGACAGGCCCTCTCGGCCCTTCCATTCCGTGCCGACCATTTGTTTTCCCCTAGTCCCATCTACCTGCACTCCGACCATACCCCTCCATTCCCTTCACGTCCATATACCTATCCACTTTACTTTTAAATGTTAAAATCGATCCTGCCTCCACCACCTCGCTGGAAGCTCATTCCACACAGCCACCACCCTCTGAGTAAAGAAGTTCCCCCTCACGTTACCCCGAAACTTCTGTCCCTTAATTCTCATGTCATGTCCTCTTGTTTGAATCTTCCTTACCCTCAATGGGAAAGGCTTATCCACGTCAACTCTGTCTATCCCTTTCATCATTTTAAAGACCTCAATCAAGTCCCCCCTTAACCTTCTGCGCTCCAAAGAATAAAGACTTAACTTGTTCAACCTTTCTCTGTAACATAGTTGCTGGAACCCTGGCAACATTCTAGTAAATCTCCTCTGTACTCTCTCTATTTTGTTGACATCCTTCCTATAACTAGGCGACCAAAATTGTACACCATACTCCAGAATTGGTCTAACCAATGCCTTATACAATGTTAACATTACTTCCCTACTCCTATATTCAATGCTCTGATTTATAAAGTCCAGCACACCAAAGGCTTTCTTTACCACCCTATCTACATGCGATTCCACCTTCAGGGAACTATGCACAGTTATTCCTAGATCCCTCTGTTCCACAGCATTCCTCAATTCCATACAATTTACCATGTACGTCCTATTTTGATTTGTACTGCCAAGATGTAGCACTTCACACTTATCAGCATTAAACTCCATCTGGCATCTTTCAGCCCACTTTTCCAAATGGCCCAAATCTCTCTGTAGACTTTGAGAATCTACTTCATTATCCACAATACCACCTATCTTAGTATCATCTGCATACTTACTTATCCAATTTTCCACCCCATCATCCAGATCATTGATGTACATGACAAACAACAGTGGACCCAACACAGATCCCTGAGGCACCCCACTGGTCACCGGCTTCCAACCTGACAAACAGCCATCCACCATTACTCTCTGACATCTCCCATTCAGCCACTGTTGAATCCATCTTGCTACTCCGCCATTAACACCCAAAGATTGAACCTTCTGAACCAACCTTCCATGGGGAACCTTGTCAAAGGCCTTACTGAAATCCATATAGACAACATCCACTGCTTTACCCTCATCAATTTCCCTAGTTACCGCTTCAAAAAATTCAAGAAGGTTTGTCACACATGACCTTCCAGGCACAAATCCATGTTGACTGTTCCTGATCAGACCCTGTTTATCCAGATGCTTATATATATTATCTCTAAGTATCCTTTCCATTAATTTACCCACCACTGACGTCAAACTAATAGGTCTATAATTGCTAGGTTTATTCTTTGAACCCTTTTTAAACAATGGAACAACATGCGCAGTACGCCAATCCCCCGGCACTATTCCCGTTTCTAATGACATTTGAAATATTTCTGTCATAGCTCCTGCTATTTCTAAACTAACTTCCCTCAATGTCCTAGGGAATATCCTTCAGGACCTGGAGACTTATCCACCTTTATATTTTTCAATAGTGTCAGTACTTCCTCCTCTTTGAATCTCATAGTTTCCATAGCTACTCTACTTTTTTCCCTTACCTCACAGAGTTCAATATCCTTCTCCTTGGTGAATACCGAAGAAAAGAAATTGTTCAATATCTCCCCCATCTCTTTTGGCTCTGCAGATAGCTGTCCATTCTGGTTCTCTAATGGTCCAATTTTATCCCTCGTTATCCTTTTGCTATTAATATAGCTGTAGAAACCCTTTGGATTTACTTTCACCTTTCTTGACAAAGCAACCTCATATCTTCTTTTAGCCTTCCTAATTTCTTTCTTAAGATTATTTTTACATTCTTTATACTCCTCTAGCACCTCATTTACTCCATGCCTCCTATAATTATTTTAGATATCTCTCTTTTTTCGAAACAAGTGTCTAATTTCCCTTGAAAACCATGGCTCTTTCCAATTTTTACTATTTCCTTTCAACCTAACAGGGACATAAAGATTCTGTACTCTTACAATTTCCCCTTTAAATGTCCTCCATTTCTCTTCTACATCCTTCCCATGAAACAAAGTGTCCCAATTCACTCCTTTAAAATCCTCACGCATTCCCTCAAAGTTAGCCTTTCTCCAATCAAAAATCTCCACTCTAGGTCCTGTTCTGACACGCTCCATAATTATATTGAAACTAATGGTATTGTGATCACTGGTCCCGAAGTGCTCACCAACGCATACCTCCGTCACCTGTCCTGCCTCATTTCCTAACAGGAGGTCCAGCACTGCCCCTTCTCTGGTCGGTACCTCTATGTACTGCTGCAAAAAACTATCCTGCACACATTTTACAAACTCCAAACCATCCAGCCCATTTACAGAATGTGTTTCCCAGTCTATTTTTGTGAAATTGAAATCTCCCACAATCACTACCTTGTGCTTACTACTAATATCTGCTATCTCCTTACATATTTGCTCTTCCAATTCTCGCTCCCCATTTGGCGGTCTATAGTACACCCCTAAATGTGTTGCTACACCGTGCCCACTTCTCAGTTCCACCCAAATAGCCTCCCTAGACGAACCCTCTAATCTATCCTGCCAAAGCACTGCTGTAATATCCTCTCTGACAAGCAATGCAACACCTCCACCTCTGGTCCCTCCAATTCTATCACCCCGGATGCAACGAAATCCTGGAATATTTAGTTTCCAATCACAGCCCTCCTGCATGTTTCACTGATTGCCACAACATCATATTTCCAGGTGTCAATCCAGGCTCTAAGTTCATCCACCTTACTTACCATGCTCCTAGCATTAAAAGATACACATTTTATAAACCCACCATCCATTATTCTCTGTCTATTATCTTTTTCATCTTTCTCGCCTACATTTTGGGTCCGAGTGCTTCCCTTCTCTGCCTCTTGCCCCACACCCTGCCCCCTAGCCCCCTCTACCCGAGTCCCTCCCCCCAGCCTTTCTAGTTTAAAGTCTCCCCAGTAGCCTTTGCAAATCTCCCTGCCAGGATATTGGTCCCCCTCGGGTTCAAGTGCAACCCGTCCTCTGCGTACAGATCATGCCTTCCCCAAAAGAGGTCCCAGTGATCAAGAAACTTGAATCGCTGCCCACTGCACCAGACACTCAGCCACGCATTTAGCCTCCACCTCATTTCATTCCTACTCTCACTGTCACGCGGCACAGGCAGTAATCCTGAAATCGTTACCCTTTTGGTCCTTCTCTTTAACTTTCCCCCCAACTCCCTAAATTCTCCCGTCAGGACCTCGTCACTTTTTCTGCCTATGTCATTGGTACCTATGTGTACCACAACATCAGGCTCCACTCCCTCCCCTATCAGAATCTTTTGGACACGTTCTGACACATGCGAGACCCTGGCACCAGGGAGGCAAACTACCATCCGGGTCTCCCGACTGCGTCCACAGAATCGCCTATCCGACCCCCTAACTATAGAGTCCCCTATTACAATTGCCCTCCTCTTTTTGCTACCCTTCTGAGCATCAGGGCCGGTCTCTGTGCCGGAGGCCCGGCCGCTGTTGTTGCCCCCAGCTAGGCCCTCCCCTCCAATCGTACTCAAACCCGAGTACCTATTTTCCAGTTGTACGGTCACAGGGGTACTCTCTAGCCCCTGCCTCTTGCCCTTCCTAACCGTGACCCACTTGTCTGCCTCCTGTGGTCTGGGAGTGACTACCTCCCTGTAGCTCCTCTCTATGACCTCCTCACTCTCCCTGACCAGACGGAGGTCATCGAGCTGCTGCTCCAGGTTCCTAACGCAGTCCTTTAGGAGCCCCATCTCGACACACCTGGCGCAGATGTGGACGTCTGGAGGGCTATCAGATTCCCTGACCTCCCACATCTGACATCCAGAACAGTACACTGCCCTGGCCTTCATACTCCCCCCTTACACAGGATACAACAAACTGCTGGGATCTGACTGCCAATCAGCTGCTTTCCCTAGTCCACTTCCCACCAATCAGCGGCTTCCTCAAAAAAACCCACTTATCCAAATGGAATGTTATGGATTTGGGTAAGCCTCTGAAAAAACAAGCCCCGCGCTTGATTTTAAATCTTACCGGTCGGGTGTCGCTCCTCCCCCTCCTCCTCTTCCAACGGCTCCTGTGGGCCTCTGAAAAAACAAGCCCCGCGCTGGATTTTAAAGCTTACCGGTCGGGTGTCGCTCCTCCCCCTCCTCCTCTTCCAACGGCTCCTGTGTGCCTCTGAAAAAACAAGCCCCGCGCTTGATTTTAAAGCTTACCGGTCGGGTTTCGCTCCTCCCCCTCCTCCTCTTCCAACGGCTCCTGTGGGCCTCTGAAAAAACAAGCCCCGCGCTGGATTTTATAGCTTACCGGTCGGGTGTCGCTCCTCCCCCTCCTCTTCCAACGGCTCCTGTGGGCCTCTGAAAAAACAAGCCCCGCGCTGGATTTTATAGCTTACGTTTTTCCCATTGAAGGTACGGAAGTTTCAAACAAGAGGGCATGCCATGAGAACTAAGGGACAGAGGTTTCGGGGTAACGTGAGGGGGGACTTCTTTACTCAGAGGGTGGTGGCTGTGTGGAATCAGCTTCCAGCAGCAGTGGTGGAGGCAGGATCGATTTTAACATTTAAGAGTAAAGTTTATAGGTATATAGACGTGAAGAGAATAGTGGGGTATGGTCTGAGTGCAGGTAGATGGGACTAGTGGAAAACAAATGGTCGGCACGGACTGGAAAAGCCGATAGGGCCTGTTTCCGTGCTGTAATTGTTATATGGTTATATGGTTAAAAGCTAGACCTGAAGATGGAGCTGGAGATGGCGCAAAAGCTAGACCCGGAGATGGAGCTGGAGATGGAGCAAAAGCTAGAACATTAGATGGAGCTGGAGATGGAGCAAAAGCTAGACCTGGAGATGGTGCTGGAGATGGAGCAAAAGCTAGACCTGGAGATGCAGCTGGAGATGGAGCAAAAGCTAGACCTGGAGATGGAGCTGGAGATGGAGCAATAGCTAGACCTGTAGATGGAGCTGGCGATGGAGCGAGAGCTAGACCTGTAGATGGAGCTGGAGCTGGAACGAGAGATAGACCGGGAGATGGAGCTGGAGATGGAGCGAGAGCTAGATCTGGAGATGGAGCTAGAGATGGAGCGAGATCTAGACGTGGAGCTGGAGCTGGAGATGGAGCGAGAGCTAGACCGGGAGATGGAGCTGGAGATGGAGCGAGAGGTGGACCGGGAGATGGAGCTGGAGATGGAGCGAAGAGATAAACCTGGAGATGGAGCTGGATATGGAACGAGAGCTAGACCTGGAGATGGAGATGGAGATGTAGCGAGAGCTAGACCTGGAGATGGAACTGGAGATGGAGCAAAAGCGAGCCATGGCGATGGAGCTGGAGATGGAGCAAAAGCGAGACCTGGCGATGGAGCAGGAGTTGGAGCTAAAGCTAGATCTGGCTATGGAGCTGGAGATGGAGCAAAAGGAAGACCTGGCGATGGAGCTGGAGATGGAGCAAAAGGTAGACCTGGCGAAGGAGCTGGAGCTGGAGCAAAAACTAGACACGGTGTTGGTGCTGGAGACGGAGCAAAAGCTAGACCCGGAGATGGAGCTGGAGATGGAGCAAAAGCTAGACCTGGAGATGGAGCTGGAGATGGAGCAATAGCTAGAGCTGGAGATGGAGCTGGAGATGGAGCTGGAGATGGAGCAAAAGCTAGACCCGGAGATGGAGCTGGAGATGGAGCAAAGGCTAGACCTGGAGATGGGGCTGGAGATGGAGCAAAAGCTAGACCCGGTGATCGAGCTGGAGATGGAGCAAAATCTAGACCTGGAGATGGAGCTGGAGATGGAGCAAAAGCTAGACCCGGAGATGGAGCTGGTGATGGAGCAAAAGCTAGACCTGGAGATGAAGCTGGAGATGGAGCAAAAGCTACAGCTGGAGATGGAACTGGAGATGGAGCGAAAGCCGGAACTGGAGATGGAGCTGGAGATGCAACAAAAGCTAGAGCTGGAGATGGAGCTGGAGATGGAGCAAAACCAAGAGGCGGAGATGGAGCAGGAAATGGAGGAAAAGCTAGACCTGGGGAAGGAGCTGGAGATGGAGCAAAAGCTAGACCTGGAGATGGTGCTTGTAGGGGGTCTTTCCGTTTCCCGCGAAAGGGATTCCCCTAGGTTCTATACCTCGGAATTATGGTGGGATATGATAAAAGGTTGAATTGACCAGAGTGTGCTGATGAGAGAAAACAGAAACCAAGATGGACTCAAAGCAAGTCTAAATTTACAGGCTTTATTAAACAATGGGAAATCAAATCTCACCAACACTACATAATACAGAAACTTATGCTTTAAACTAAGACTATGGAAGGAAAACTATCGGGCACGTCGTAAAACTTACTTTAACAATATTTTACTCCCTTTTCCCTTATACACTCAACCTCCTATCCTATTTCGGGAAGTTCACCAAGTCACCAGGATACTCACAGCGAAGTTGATGCAGACTCACGAGCTGTCCAATAGTGCAGGAAGTGCAGGAAGAGCCAAAAGAGCCCCCAAGAGTCGTGGCTTGTGCCTCCTTTTCTGGTCTGTTGGACTCCTGTTTTATACCTGAGATTCCTTTGAACCCCCCAGGTGGTCCTCTGGATAAAAGGGCTTCTTTTGATGTTTCCCAGTTTCGATCTGGCATGAACAATAGGCTTCCGATGATAAGGGGCTTGCTGATGTCATGATCCCTCAGCCTGATCGTTATCCCATCGCCTGGATGGGCTCCTATTGTCTCGATGGCTGGGTCATCCACGATGGTGAATACCACCGTCTGCTAAGGCTTGCTTGCTTCCTTTGTGTATCCAAGAAATCTCGTTATCTCCGTCTCTGCCTTTGTTCACACCGTTGTGTGATGTCCAAGTCCACGGGCCAGACGGTTTGAAACTTGAAACTGAGTCTTTCTGTGGATTGCGGGTTTTGCCATTGCAGCCAGCAAATCTGTCTTTTTGAAATGCCCATGTCCTTATCCACGTTCTTCCATAATTTTGGAGGATTTGCCCCAATAACTTACATGCCCCTACGATACGTCCAGGCTTGCACACACCGTATCGATTGACAACGTTAGTGGGCAATCCTCCAGCCTCAAGAGCTGTACGCACTCCTGGTAAGAAGGTGAAATTATGTACCCCGAAAGCCCCCTTAATCACTAAACTAGGCCCTCGAAGCACATTAACTTACACTATACACCTTTTACTTTACATCAATCCCACAAACCATACAGTACCCTCACGACCATTCCCTGAAAATGCAGGGGTTACAACATATGTACAAGACTATTGAACTAGAGTACAGATATTTTACAGTGATGGGATGTCGTTCCGGTGACGTCGTGCGGCTCGATTTACCAGCTGTTGTAATTTGGCCATCCTTCTCCGCCTTTTAAATTTGCAATTAATGCATAGCAAATACACCACAATTATCATCTGGCAGATGATCAGAACATGGGACACGATGCGGACCCATATTGGAACTATGATCCAGGACTCCAGGTCCCACCAACTTGGAGACTTAATCTCTTTGATCTCCCTGGCGATATCCAGAGTATTTTGTTCCAGGGAGAAGAAGTGTTTGTGCGACAACTCGACCTTCACCAGCAACTCCTTTAATTTTTCATTCGCTGGGGGAATATCATACCCAAAATGGGCAACATAGTTAAATAAGTCAGTGACATTTTCTCGTACCGAGAGGTGAACCGAAGGCGGTTCCGGGATGGGTAATATTCGCTGCTGTGCCACATGGACTTCTACCCTGGGTTTGAAGCAGAAGCTGCTGTGCGGTATCGGGCACCACAGCTTTGATCCGTACTGATACCGCTGGGCACTTGTGGTGACGCAGTACGTCCCACTGCCTGTATACGCCACCTGTGGAGGGACATGGTCTGCTGCCATCGCCTCCATGGTGCAGTTTATAGGCTGTGCCCCAACAGCCCTGAACCCACACTGATGCCTCGGCTCCGACAACCC
The DNA here is from genome assembly GCA_035221665.1 of Okamejei kenojei. Taxonomy (NCBI): domain Eukaryota; kingdom Metazoa; phylum Chordata; class Chondrichthyes; order Rajiformes; family Rajidae; genus Okamejei; species Okamejei kenojei. Next base: position 16,584 of record JAVHYY010000514.1, on the reverse strand, counting down.
AAAAGGTCAATGCCTGTCACCGCTTGCTCCCTCACTATGACATAGGGCGGGACCTTCCCATAGCGAATATGCACCCCCCCACGAACAACCCCCACGTTCTCCACTCGGTACAGAGGAGCTGGTCGTGCCGAGGTTCCCATCACCGGGATTCTTACGACCACTCCCATTATGGTGTGATTGGATTTCCCGCAATCCACCGGTACCGGGTAGGCCTCGGAGGCCACACGAAGCTGACAAGGACTCAAAGTGCTGTTATAAGGGTGTAGCGCTGCTAGGTGCTGGTTGCTTATCCAGGAGGGGACCCGACCTTGCCTCAGGTCTTCCAGGTTGCTCCTCCCCTCCCCCAACAACCACGCACCATACAGCCCACACACCTCATTCTGTGCAGCCTGATCGGACGCATTCCGGTCCTCTTTAATCAAAGCGTTTATAGTGTTTGCATGTGTCTCCAATTGTGCTATGATTTCCTTTAGATGTAGAGTCATTGCCACCTCTTCGTGCAGTCCCGATCCTACCACCGCATTCTCCTCCCCCAGAACCTTTCGTAACTGGCCCTTCAACTGATTGATCTGCAGGTCCAGTTCGACGTTGTCCATGTTGTTAATAATGGACGTCCCCGTGTTAAATGCCGTAAAACCATCGTTAACCACCCCTCGTCTTTGCCTACCGGACCCCAAACTGAAATGCCCTCCCCCGCGGTACATCTCTTCTATGTCTATGTCCCCAACATCCAGGTTGTGGAATTTCTGGAACATGTCTCTTAGCAGGGCCTGATATAATAATTCCGTTTCACGGGGGCACCATGCAGGTAACCGCACTTCAGTCAAATTTAATACTACTGAGGTCACAGCATAATGCACTCCCTGGTACAGCACCCTTTTGGTTGGGACAAGTGCTAACCCATTCTCCGGTCCTTTGGTGGTGGTTGGACAGTTGTGAGGGTCGATCGGTTGGGCTGTGGGTAGGGGCTTCTTCACCTGAACCAACAATTCGGTGGCTTTTACTGTCATCCCAGCCCTGGGGGCCACACATGCCTGCCCACTGCGGTCCCAATCTATCCCGTTCCCGGGGTTCTGCCACCACTTGACGAAGGTGATTGATGCCCCTACCGGACACACCTTGGCAGACCCCCATAGACATAAATAAAGCCCCTGGTCATAGGCCCACCATTTGTCCCAACATACAGTGATCCCTCCCGGTGACCCCGTGATGGTCCGGTAGGTATCATTGTCCAGTCTTTCCCAGTCCGAGGATCGATCCCTCATGTCCGAGCTCAGCTTCCTGAGCCACCACCATCTCCCCAAAGGAACGTCCCCCTTACAGGTTAAACACACCCGCCTGCCCTCAGTCACCCTAACCCGGTCGGTAGCCATCTGTATCTCGGCACAGGGTATGGATGCTTCCCCGTAGGCGAAGCTCCTGTGGCTGGAGAACCTGGTCGAGTTCGACCCCAGCCATCCAGGCCATCTCCCCTCATGGGAGTGTCCGGCCTGGCTATCCGCTACCAGGTATCCTTGCCCTGTAGACACGAGGGGTGCTCTGTCCCCTGAGCACCCATATACGATGGACTCCTCTGTGTCCCCGCGAAGCGCCATGCACATCCGGAGGCACATCATTGCCATCATCCATACGGCGGGGCTACCCATCTGGAAAACAAAGAAAACACATCCTTGCCTCCACAGAGCTATCCGCCTAATATGGCATTTTGGGGTATTGGTATTGTCTGTTGTGGTCTACCTTCCCACAGCACATCCCTTCGATCCCGTACTGTCTGTCCCTGTACTCCCCTGTAGTTATACAAAACCCTATATCTAATTACGCTAACTACCTCTACTTACCCACAAACTAATGCTATATACAACGCCACCCGTCTCCGGGTGGCCAGCTCATAACTGGTCCCCGTCACGCTGGGGCCACCCCTCTGGCGGGCCCACCCGTGCAGGCCAGAACTCCTCCTGTTGAGGGGCCTGACTGCCCCTCACCTCCCTTTGCACTACGGGGTTTTGAGTTACCCCTACGTTCCCTGTGGAGACTGGGCTCCCTCCAGCCGCACTCCAAAGTGCCCTGTTTTGGCCACTCCCCTTCCCGGCCCTCCTGTGGTCAGCCCTAGGTTTAATTAGGGAGGGGGACCACCTTACTGAGGGTTTAGTGACCCTGTCACTCCTACGTCTGACCGGGGGTTCCCACACCAGAGGTGATACCTCCATCTCCTCTGTTTCTGATAGTTCTGCCCCTCTTAGGCAGTCTACAGTACCTGCCTGCGGAGGGCTGGAGTCAGCCTCCTTTTCCGCTGCTTCCAGTCCTCGCCCTGGAACACAGCCGGCTACTTCAGGCTGGCTACCTGTGGACTCGCCTGGCTCCCCTACGGTTTCAACATCAACCCGGATCTGTTCCTGATCCTGTTCTCCAACATGTACCCCTTTCTTACTTTTCCCTGCCCTTATGGGGTCAAACAATTTACACTGGTTGATGTGGAACCATTTGACTCTACGGGGAAGCTGAATGGCATACACCATGGGACTGGCCTTGTCCACTATGTTGTATGGGCCTGCATACAAGGGTTTCAACACCCCTACCCTAGCATATTTCCTGACCATCACCTGGTCTCCCACTGCCCACTCGCACTGCCTGCGAGGCTCCAGCAGTAGCTTGTTTCTTTGGTGCTGGGCCCCCATGTTTCTGGCTGCCTGCCAGTGAACCTGCCTAAGCTGGTCAAATAGCTTCTTGGCAAACTTGTCCCGGTTCACTTCCCTGAGCTGTCCCTCTGTTAGGGCTGGGACCATAACGTGCATGGGCGTTCTCATGATCCGGCCCGTCATAAGTTCATGGGGAGAGTACCCCGTACTCCTGGACTGGCTGGCCCGAATCCCCATAAGGACCAGGGGCAAAACCTCTGCCCACCGGTTGGGTGAGTCCCCTGCTTCCTTCCTTATCCTTTCCTTTATTGTCCGGTTCAACCGCTCTACCGGACCCGAGGACTGGGGGTTGTAGGCCACATGCCACTTGGCCTTGATGCCCAGTATTCTAAGGGTGGACTGCATGACCTGTCCTGTAAAATGGCTCCCCTGATCTGACTCCACGATCTGAGGGAGTCCCCACCTGATGAACACCTCCCTAACCAGGATTTTTGCCGTACCCATTGCGGTGGCTGCTCTGCAAGGGAAAGCCTCTACCCATTTTGAGAACACATCCACAAGGACTAAGCAGTACTTGTAACCCCCTTGTGCGGTTGGAAGGGGTCCGATCTAGTCGATTTGAATCGACTGCCATGGCCCATCCACCCTCCTGATGTGTCCCATGGAAACCTTCCTTTTCTGGGGGTCTGGGTTGTTTGCTGCGCAAACCAGACAGCTTGCACAGAAGTCGCGAACGTCTTCCCTGAGCCCTGGCCACCATCCTGCCATCTCTACTCGCTGCCATGTGGTCTCTGGCCCGGGGTGACCTGCCCCTGGACCCTCATGGGCTAGTTTAAAAAAATCCCTTCTGTACAGGGAAGGCACTACCCACTTATCTCCCTTGAATAACATGCCTTCCTTCACTGACATGTCTTTACCCCCATACGGTCCCTCTATTTTCTCCTGCCTGCAAATGGCTGCTGAGGCAGCCTTTAAAATAGGGTCTTGTGCCTGGACCGTGGTCAGGTCCGGAGCCAAAACCACTCCCGCACTCTCCTTTTCCCGAGGCCGCTCCCTGGCTGCTGCTACCTGTCCTTCCTCATAGGGGTCCCATGCTTTCCCACTCCTGGCTCCTTCCCTGGCCAAGCAATCCGCCCTCTGATTTCCCTCGCCCCGTGGCTCCGTTTTGGAATGAGCCTTCACCTTATGGATATATCTCTCCCCGCCTTTCCCTACGGCTGCTACAATCTTCTCTAATAGGGGTTTAGTGGTCAGGGGCTTCCCGTCCGATGAGGTGTACCCTCGGCGGGACCAGATAGCCAGATATTCCGTGCAGGAATTGCATGTGAACATGCTGTCTGAACATATGGTGTATGGAGTGGGGAAACGCTCAGGATTGGTCACCACGTACATTACCGCCGCCAGCTCGGCCTGCTGGGCGCTTAACGTATGTGGGAGCTTAAGAGCTAGGGCTATCTCTGCCTCGGGGTCCCAGATCCCACAGCCTGTGAGCCGTATGCCCTCGGACACGAAACTGGACCCGTCCACGTAGATTTCCCTACCCGTGGGATGTAACCCTGCTCTAAGCCCAAAGTCCACCTCCCATACCCCTTCCACCGAGCAATGGTGTGGCTCCCCTGGGTACACCAAATTGGCTGCGAGCTTGGGCTCACATAGCCTCTCAACGCGTAAGGCCATTTGGGAAAGGAGAAGGGTCCAGCGAGTGATCCTCGCACTGCTAACGGTCCCATCCGTAATCCGACCGTCCAGCAGCATCTGGGTTGGGGTATGGTGGGTCAGGAGGGTTATGGGGGACATTCTTATGAAGACCTGTACCCTCTTCATTGCCCAGTATGTGGCTAGCAGGTGCCGCTCACAGTTTGAATAGGACCTTTCTACCTCGGTGAGGACTCTGGAGGAATACACCACTGGCCTTAACTTGCCATGCCGTTCCTGGAGGAGCACTGCGCTCAGGCCATCGCTGCTTGCGGCTACCTCCAGGAAAAATTCCTCCCTGTAGTCGATGGCACCCAGAGCTGGGGCCTTTTGTAGGTCCCGCTTCAACTGGACGAATGCCGACTCGCACTGCTCATCCCATTCCCACTCTACCCCTTTGCGTAGCAGCCGGTGCAGAGGTGCTGCGGTCGCGGCATAGTCCTCTAGAAAGTCTCGGCAGTAGCCCGTGACTCCCAGAAATGATCTTACCCCCCCCCCACGTCCGTTGGGACTGGGAGTTCCTGCACTGCCTGCCTTCTTGCTGTATCAATACCCCTTTCTCCAGCCCTAAGGGTCAGTCCCAAGAACTTTACCTCTTGCAACCCTATCTGTGCCTTCTTGGGATTTATTTTTAAACCGGTCTTACAGAGCAGCTCCAGCAGTTCATTTACTAGGGACCCATGTTCCTCACTGGTGTCCGTGAATAGCAAAATATCGTCCACATACTGGACGATCTTGTGGGGCTCACTAAATTCCTTCAAACATTCTGCCATACATTGGTGGACAATACTGGGGCTATTGTGGAACCCTTGGGGAAGACAGGTCCACGTGTACTGCTGCCCCTTGAATGTGAAAGCAAATTTGTACTGGTCTTCCTTCCTGACCGGGATAGACCAGAAACCGTTCGAGATGTCTAGCACCGTAAATACAGATGCAGACGCTGGAATTTCCGCTAATAGGTCTGCGACAGCTGCCACAGTTGGTGCGCAAGCTGGAATATTCTTGTTCAGGACCCTATAATCTACCGTGGCCCTCCAGGAATTGTCTGGCTTCCGTACGGGCCAGAGCGGTGAGTTCACGTGGGTGGCTATGGGCCTCAAAACGCCTTGCTTAACCAGTGACCTCAGGGCCACTTCTAAGTCAGCCTCCGCTTCTCGGGGAAACCTATACTGTTTCTGCGGTCGGGACATGGGATCCCCGTCTATCCTGACCTCTGTTCCTGTGACCCTTCCACAGTCGTGCTTGTGAGTAGCGAATGCGGCCAAATTTTGCTTAACATGGCCTCGATACTCAGTCGGGGTCTGCCTCACTAGGACCTCTAGATCGTACCCCTCTCTGGGCTTCACGACACACAGAGCCCCTCTCTCCGATGCCCTCTCGATGACCATTACCTCCTTCTCTCTTTCAGCCCCTTCTCCTGCTATGCCCCACAAACAGTGGTTCCTCAGGTCCACTAGGGCCTGGTGGGCCACTATAAAGTCAGCGCCTAGTATCCCCTTTCCCTCCTGTTCCCAACTCATCAGGATGCATTTCCACTGCGCCTGGAGTGCTCCTAATTGAATGGACAAGGGAACAGAGAAAACCCCTGTCTTCTCGTTTCCTGTAAAACCGACAAGACTATAGGGTATCCCACTAGATAGAGGGGATGTACGGGGATTGTCCGTGTGGACAATAGTACTGGAGGCACCTGTGTCCAGCAGGTAAATCCCGACCACATCCTGGACCTCCATCTTGACCCAGGGTCTCCCACATGGGCCATATGCTAATGGGCATAGGAATGTGGGCTGTTTCGCTGGCAGTCATAAAGGTGCCGGGGGTGCGGATACGGGCGCGCCCTGGCCTGTTGCCATGGCTACCTGTCCGGACCCTCCCGCCTTTGACTGCAAATAGGTAATTAGATCTCTTACATCTATTGTTACCTCCGGGGCTGGGTTGGCCGTTACCGGGGTCCTATCCCCCACTGCTCTACTTGGGGTTTCTGCACTCCCTCTTGTAGTGCCCGGGCTTCCCACACCCGTAGCACACCAGCATCGTCTCGGAAGAGGTCCGGCTGCCTTCCTGTTTCCACTGCCTCCCCTTGGGGGGTGCCGGTACTATTTCGTGCACCTTTCCCTTAGGGGGCTTCTCCTCACTTCTCTCCCCATTGCGGTATGCAAGGGTGAGCTTCCTGATCACCTCCGCCTCGTTAAGGTTCGGGTCAGCTGGGTCGAACCAGTGCTCGGCCTTTGCCCTAACTCGCGGGAGGCAATTCGCCACCAGAGTCTTCAGCCAGTGAGCTGTTCTCTCATCTAAATTCTGCCTATCTAAAGGCATCCCACACGCTCCCTCATACACTGTCCACAGCCTGTCTGCGAACATGTCCGGGGACTCAGCTACCTGCTGCTTCGTCTCTGCCACCCTGGTGAAAGGACTACACTGATTTAACCCCATGGCCTCCAGAACCGCTGTCTGTGCCGCTATCCATGTTCCAGGTCTTCCTCCTTCCCTGGAGGTCACTGCCTTGCAGAGGTGGGAATCTAGGGTCATCAGTAGCAGCTTTACCCGTTCTACCTCATCGCAATCGTTTATGTCGGCTGCCTGCTGCACCTCCATAAAATGCAATGACGGGTCTCCCGCCCTGGTTAACTTGGGAACGTGAGCCACCATCCCCCTCAGCACATGTGCCCCATGGGGAATGATGATATCACTCTCTATGGGCCCCCTATCTGCCTGCCCTACCGGGGGACCATATTTCCTCTGCCGTACCGGGCACATCTGCCCTACCTGGGGCTGTTGCCCCTTTGCCCCCGGCTCTCCCACCATGATCGGTAAACCCACCACCTCGTGGTGTGCTACCCATGGCGCGGAAGCTGCTAACTGAGGGTGTTCTCCCGCCCCTCCTTGGACCTGTCCCTCTCCGGACAACCCGAACCCCACCTGCCGACCCGGACCTATCCCCGGCGCCTCAGGAGGCGGTCTATTCCCCTTTGCCTTTGGGGAATCATCTGCTAAGGGATGCCCTCTGCCCCCGGGGGACCCCCCTGGTCCTACCAGGTGAACCCGTCCCCTAGTCCTAGACAGAGTCTCCCCCAGCTGTGCTATCCTTGCCTGGCAAGGCCCGTGTTCACTAGTGCCTAGCTCGCTACGGGCCACTCTGTATGCTGCTTGTATATCTTGGAACTTTCCCTCCAGCTACCTGCACTTCTGTGTACTCTGAGCCAGGAGTTCCTGGGCGTTCCGTTCCCTCTCCTTTGCCTCTACCACCTGGCATTGGAGGAATTCCTGGGCATTTCTGTGGGACTCCCTTGCCTGCAAGATACACTGCCTGGTTTCACTGAGTTCCTCAGATAGCCCTTCCCCTTCTCTAGCGCTTTCTTCAGCGCTGGCCCTAGCTTCTCTCAGTTGCTCTTCCAGTCTATCTACCTGTCTCTCCAGTTTGGCTACCTGCTGTGATAGGCACGCTAGCCAAACTGCCTTTTCCTGCCCTTTATTATACATTTTGCTTTCCGTCCATTGAGCCGCAGCTAGTGCAGGCTGCTGTGCTGTCAGCAATGCTATCACCCATTGTTTGGTGAGATTGATCCTTTTAAATAGATAAGAGGAGATTCTCTCCTCCATCTTGCTACGTTCTTTCACCCCCTCTGGCAAATCACATATCCCAAACCACCGAGGTCCTGCCATGGTCGCCATTCTGTAGGGGGTCTTTCCGTTTTCCCGCGAAAGGGATTCCCCTAGGGTTCTATACCTCGGAATTATGGTGGGATATGATAAAAAGGTTGAATTGACCAGAGTGTGCTGATGAGAGAAAACAGAAACCAAGATGGACTCAAAGCAAGTCTAAATTTACAGGCTTTATTAAACAATGAGAAATCAAATCTCACCAACACTACATAATACAGAAACTTATGCTTTAAACTAAGACTATGGAAGGAAAACTATCGGGCACGTCCGTAAAACTTACTTTAACAATATTTTACTCCCCTTTCCCTTATACACTCAACCTCCTATCCTATTTCGGGAAGTTCACCAAGTCACCAGGATACTCACAGCGAAGTTGATGCAGACTCACGAGCTGTCCAATAGTGCAGGAAGTGCAGGAAGAGCCAAAAGAGCCCCCAAGAGTCGTGGCTTGTGCCTCCTTTTCTGGTCTGTTGGACTCCTGTTTTATACCTGAGATTCCTTTGAACCCCCCAGGTGGTCCTCTGGATAAAAGGGCTTCTTTTGATGTTTCCCAGTTTCGATCTGGCATGAACGATAGGCTTCCGATGATAAGGGGCTTGCTGACGTCATGATCCCTCAGCCTGATCGTTATCCCATCGCCTGGATGGGCTCCTATTGTCTCGATGGCTGGGTCATCCACGATGGTGATTACCACCGTCTGCTAAGGCTTGCTTGCTTCCTTTGTGTATCCAAGAAATCTCGTTATCTCCGTCTCTGCCTTTGTTCACACCGTTGTGTGATGTCCAAGTTCACGGGCCAGACCGTTTGAAACTTGAAACTGAGTCTTTCTGTGGATTGCGGGTTTTGCCATTGCAGCCAGCAAATCTGTCTTTTTGAAATGCCCATGTCCTTATCCACGTTCTTCCATAATTTTGGAGGATTTGCCCCAATAACTTACATGCTGGAGATGGAGCAAAAGCTCGACCTGGAGATGTAGCTGGAGATGCAGCAAAAGCTAGACCTGGAGATGGAGCTAGAGATGGAGCAATAGCTAGACGTGGAGATGGAGCTGGAGATGGAGCAAAAGCAAGACCTGGAGATGGAGCTGGAGACGGAGCAAAAGCTAGAAATGGAGATGGAGCTGGAGATGGAGCAAAAGCTAGACCAGGAGATGCAGCTGGAGATGGAGCAAAAGCTAGACCTGGAGATGGAGCTGGAGATGGAGCAAAAGCTAGACCCCGTGATGGAGCTGGAGATTGAGCAAAAGGTAGACCTGGCGATGGAGCTGGAGATGGAGCAAAAGCTAGACCCGGAGATGGAGCTAGTGATGGAGCAAAAGCTAGACCTGGAGATGGAGCTGGAGATGGAGCAAAAGCTAGACCTGGAGATGGTGCTGGAGATGGAGCAAAAGCTAGACCAGGAGATGGAGCTGGAGATGCAGCAAAAGCTAGACCTGGAGATGGAGCTGGAGATGGAGCAATAGCTAGACCTGGAGATGGAGCCGGAGATGGAGCGAGAGCTAGACCTTGAGATGGAGCTTGAGATGGAGCGAGAGGTAGACCGGGAGATGGACCTGGAGATGGAGCGAGAGCTAGATCTGGAGATGGAGCTAGAGGTGGCGCGAGATCTAGACCTGGAGATGGAGGTGGAGATGGAGCGAGAGCTGGACCGGGAGATGGAGCTGGATATTGAGCGAGAGATAGACCGGGAGATGGAGCTGGAGATGGAGCAAAAGCTCGACCTGGAGATGTAGCTGGAGATGCAGCAAAAGCTAGACCGGGAGATGGAGCTGGAGATGGAGCAAAAGCTAGAACTGGCGATGGAGCTGGAGATGGAGCAAAAGCTAGACACGGTGATGGAGCTGGAGATTGAGCAAAAGCTAGACCTGGCGATGGAGCTGGAGATGGAGCAAAAGCTAGACCCGGAGATGGAGCTGGTGATGGAGCAAAAGCTAGACCTGGAGATGGAGCTGGAGATGGAGCAAAAGCTAGACCTGGAGATGGAGCTGGAGATGGAGCAAAAGCTAGACCTGGAGATGGAGCTGGAGATGGAGCAAGAGCTAGACCTTGAGATGGAGCTTGAGATGGAGCGAGAGATAGACCGGGAGATGGAGCTGGAGATGGAGCGAGAGCTAGATCTGGAGATGGAGCTAGAGGTGGAGCGAGATCTAGACCTGGAGATGGAGGTGGAGATGGAGCGAGAGCTGGACCGGGAGATGGAGCTGGATATTGAGCGAGAGATAGACCGGGAGATGGAGCTGGAGATGGAGCAAAAGCTGGAGATGTACTGATGGAGCTGGAGATGGAGCAAAAGCTAAAGATACGGGAGATGGAGCTGGTAGATTGAGCAAAAGCTAGACCTGGCGATGGAGCTGGAGATGGAGCAAAAGCTAGACCCGGAGATGGAGCTGGAGATGGAGCAAAAGCTAGACCTGGAGATGGAGCTGGAGATGGAGCAAAAGCTAGACCTGGAGATGGAGCTGGAGATGGAGCAAAAGCTAGACCTGAGATGGAGCTGAGAACAGCAAAAGCTAGACCTGGAGATGGAGCTGGAGATGAAAACGCTAGACCGGAGATGGAGCTGAGATGGAGCGAGGTGGGCGAGAACTAGACCTGGAGATGGAGCGGAGATGGAGCGAGGATAGACCGGGAGATGGAGCTGGAGAAGGAGCGAGAGATAGACCTGGAGATGGAGCAGAGATGAGATCCAGAACGATGGAGCGAGAGCTGGACCGGGAGATGGAGCTGGAGATGGAGCGAGAGATAGACCGGGAGATGGAGCTGGAGATGGAGCGAGAGCAAGATCTGGAGATGGAGCTAGAGATGGAGCGAGATCTAGACCTGGAGATGGAGGTGGAGATGGAGCGAGAGCTGGACCGGGAGATGGAGCTGGAGATGGAGCGAGAGATAGACCGGGAGATGGAGCTGGAGATGGAGCGAGAGATAGACTTGGAGATGGAGCTGGAGATGGAACGAGAGCTAGACCTGGAGATGGAGCTGGAGTTGGAGCGAGAGCTAGACCTGGAGATGGAGCTGCAGATGGAGCAAAAGCGAGACATGGCGATGGAGCTGGAGATGGAGCAAAAGCGAAACCTGGCGATGGAGCTGGAATTGGACCTAAAGCTAGATCTGGCGATGGAGCTGGAGATGGAGAAAAAGCAAGACCTGGCGATGGAGCTGGAGATGGAGCAAAAGGTAGACCTTGCGAAGTATCTGGAGATGGAGCAAACGCTAGACCCGGAGATGGAGATGGAGCAAAATCTAGACGTGGAGATGGAGCTGGAGATGGAGCGAGAGATAGACCGGGAGATGGAGCTGGAGATGGAGCGAGAGCTAGATCTGGAGATGGAGCTAGAGGTGGAGCGAGATCTAGACCTGGAGATGGAGGTGGAGATGGAGCGAGAGCTGGACCGGGAGATGGAGCTGGAGATTGAGCGAGAGATAGACCGGGAGATGGAGCTGGAGATGGAGCAAAAGCTCGACCTGGAGATGTAGCTGGAGATGCAGCAAAAGCTAGACCTAGGAGATGGAGGAGACGATGGAGCTGGAGATGGAGCAAAAGCTAGACCCGGAGATTGAGCTGGAGATGGAGCAAAGCTAGACCTGGAGTTGGAGCTGGAGATGGAGCAAAAGCTAGACCTGGAGATTGAGCTGGTGATGGAGAAAAAGCTAGACCTGGAGATGGAGCTGGAGATGGAGCTGGAGATGGAGCAAAAGCTAGAGCTGGAGATGGAGCTGGAGAAGGAGCGAACGCTAGAGCTGGAGATGGAGCTGGAGATGGAGCAAAAGCTAGAGCTGGCGATGGAGTTGGAGATGGAGCAAAAGCAAGACCCGGAGATGGAGCTGGAGATGGTGCTGGAGATGGAGCAAAAGCTAGACCTGGAGATGTAGCTGGAGATGCAGCAAAAGCTAGACCTGGAGATGGAGCTGGAGACGGAGCAAAAGCTAGAACTGGGGATGGAGCAGGAGATGGAGCAAAAGCTAGACCCGGAGTTGGAGCTGGAGATGGAGCAAAAGCAAGACCTGGAGATGGAGCTGGAGATGGAGCAAAAGCTAGACCCGGTGATGGAGCTGGAGATGGAGAAAAAGCTAGACCTGGCGATGGAGCTGGAGATGGAGCAAAAGCTAGACCCGGAGATGTAGCTGGTGATGGAGCAAAAGCAAGACCCGGAGATGGAGCTGCAGATGGAGCAAAAGCTAGACCTGGAGATGGAGCTGGAGATGGAGCGAGAGATAGACCGCGAGATGGAGCTGGAGATGGAGCGATAGCGAGGTCTGGAGATGGAGCTAGAGATGGAGCGAGATCTAGACCTGGAGATGGAGCTGGAGATGGAGCGCGAGCTGGACCGGGAGATGGAGCTGGAGATGGAGCGAGAGATAGACCGGGAGATGGAGCTGGAGATGGAGCGAGAGATAGACCTGGAGATGGAGCTGGAGATGGAACGAGAGCTAGACCTGGACATGGAGCTGGAGATGGAGCGAGAGCTAGACCTGGAGATGGAGCTGGAGATGGAGCAAAAGTGAGACATGGCGATGGAGCTGGAAATGGAGCAAAAGCGAGACCTGGCGATGGAGCTGGAGTGGAGCTGGAGCTAAAGCTCAGATGGACCAGGCGATGGAGCTGGGGATGGACCAAAAGCAAGACCCGGCGATGTAGCTGGAGATGGAGCAAAAGGTAGACCTGGCGAAGGAGTTGGAGATGGAGCAAAAGCTAGACCCGGAGATGGTGCTGGAGACGGAGCAAAAGCTGGAGATGGAGCTGGAGATGGAGCAAAATCTAGACCTGGAGATGGAGCAGGAGATGGAGCAATAGCTAGAGCTGGAGATGGAGCTGGAGATGGAGCAAAAGCTAGAGCTGGAGATGGAGCTGGAGATGGACCAAAAGCAAGACCCGATGTTAGCTAGAGATGAGTGGAGCAAAAGGTAGCTGGCGAAGGAGCTGGAGATGGAGCAAAGCTTAGACCCGGAGATGGATGCTGGGAAGGAGCAAAAGCTGCTGGAAGATGAGAGCTGGAGATGGAGCAAAATGGAGGAACTAGACCTGGAGATGGAGCAGGAGATGGAGTAATAGCTAGAGCTGGAGATGGAGCTGGAGATGGAGATGGAACTTGGACCAAATTCTTAGAGCTGGAGATGAGACAGAGCTAGATTGGAGATGGAGAAGATTGTTCCCGATGATTGGAAGTCCAGGAAAGGGTGGTTCACAGTATAAGGATAAGGGGAAATCCTAAGACCCGGAGATGAAGACTTTTCTCACAGAGAGTGAGTGAGTCTCTGGAGACTCTCTGCCGCAGAGGGAGATAGTTGGAGATGGGTTTCATTGGCTATATGAAAAGAGTGGAGTTGGATTGGCCCTTGTGGCTAGATGGGATCAGAGGTATAGATGGAGAAGGCAAGGGTACGGGATACTGGAGATGGAGATCAAGTATGATCATATTGAATGGCGGTGCAGGCTCGAGAGGGCTGATGGGCCTACTCCTAGCACCTAATTTCTGGATGGTTCTATGTTTCTATGAGCAAAAGCTAGACCTGGAGATGGTGCTGGAGATGGAGCAAAAGCTCGACCTGGAGATGTAGCTGGATATGCAGCAAAAGCTAGACCTGGAGATGGAGCTGGAGATGGAGCAAAAGCTAGACGCTGGAGATGGAGCTGGAGATGGAGCAAAAGCAAGACCGGAGATGGAGCTGCAGATGGAGCAAAAGCTAGAGCTGGAGATGGTGCTGGAGATGGGAGCAAAAGAATGGAGCAAAGACCTAGAGCGGAGACCTGGCGATGGAGCTAGAGCTGGCGGAGTTGGAGCAACAAGACCTGGAGAAGGAGCGGAGATGGCGCAAAAGCTAGACACAAAAGCTAGACTGGCGATATTCTGGAGATGGAGCATAGTAAGCTGGAAACGGAGCAAAAGCTAGACCTGGATCCAGATGTAGCTGGAGATGGAGCAAAAGCTAGACCTGGAGATGGAGCTGGAGATGGAGCAAAAGCTAGACCTGGATAGAGTGCGATCTGGAAGATGGAGAAAAGCTAGAGCCATAGACCTGGAGATGGAGCTGGAGATGGAGCAAAAGCTAGAGACGCTGGAAGTATGGAGCTGAGAGAGATGGAGCTAAGAGCTGGAGATGGAGCCAGAGATTGAATTGCTAGATCAGAAGATGACTAGAGATGGAGAGGCGAGTAGACCGGAATGGAGCTGGAGATGGAAGGGAGATGGAGCGAAGCTGGACCGGGAGATGGAGCTGGAGATGAGCGAGAGATAACCGATCCTGGAGATGGATCACATAGCTAGACCTGGGATATGAGCTTAGATGATGGAGCCAAAGCAAAAGACCTGAGATGGATGACGAGGAGATAGAACCCTGCAAGACTGGGGATAGGAGCTGGAGATGAGCAAAATCTAGACCCGAGTATGGAGCTGGATTTGGAGCTAGCAAGACCTGGAGATGGAGCTGGAGAATGGAGCGAGAGCTAGACCCCCCGGTGATAGGCTGTAGGATGGAGAAAAAAGCAAAAGAAAAACCTGAGCGATGGAAGCTGGAGAGGATGAGTCAGGAAGCTAGACCCTAAGAAGTCTGGCTGGTGTAGCGGAGAATGGAGCTTCTCAGATTGAGCAAAAGCTAGACCATTGGAGATGGAGCTGGAGATGAGCGAGAGATAGACCGCGAGATCGGAGCTGGAGATGGAGCGAGGAGCGAGAGTCTGGAGATTGGGCAAGAGTCATGGAGCGAGATCTAGAAAGGAGACGGGGGGGGGGGGCTGGAGATGGAGCTGGAGATGGAGCGCGCGAGAGCTGGACCGGGAGATGGAGCTGGAGATGGAGCGAAGAGATAGACCGGAGGATGGAGCTGGAGATGGAGCGAGAGAGTAGACCTGGAGATGGAGCTGGAGATGGAACGAGAGCTAGACCTGGAACATGGAGCGGAGGAGATGGAGCGAGAGCTAAGACCTGGAGATGGAGCTGGAGATGGAGCAAAAGTGCTAGACATGGAGATGGAGCTGGAAATGAGCGCATAATATCAAAAAGACACTGGAGATGGAAGCTGGAATTGGACCTAAAGCTAGATTGGCGAGGAGCAGGAGATGGAGAAAAAGCAAGACCTGGCGATGAGCTGGAGATGGAAGCAAAATGGTAGATCTTGCGGTATCTGGAGCTGGAGCAACCTAGACCGGAGATGGGAGATGGAGCAAATCTAGTCCTGGAGATGGAGCTGGAGATGGAGCCATTAGCTTAGACTGGAGATGGAGTGGAGATGGAGCAAAAGCTAGACCTGGAGATGGAGCTAAGCTGGATATTTGGAGCAAAAGCTAGCCTGGAGATGGAGCTGGAGTGGGAGCAAAGCTAGACGGGAGATGAGCTGGAGATGGAGCCAAGCTAGACCTGGAGTGGAGCTGGAGATGGAGCAAAAGCTAGACGGGAGGAGATTGAGCTGGTACTGATGGAGAGAAAAAGCTAGGACCTGGAGATGGAGCTGGAGATGGGAGCTTGGAGATGGAGCAAACGCTAGAGCTGAGATGGAGCTGGAGAAGGATGCGAACGCTAGAGTGGAGTGGAGCTGGAGATGGAGCAAAGCTAGCGCTGGCGATGTGGAGTTGGAGATGGTGAAAAGCTAAGACCCGGGAGATGGAGAGTGGAGATGGAGCAAAAGCTCTTGACCTGGGGAGCCATCTGGAGGTGGAGCAAAATGTTAGAACGGGAGATGGTGCTGGGAGATGGTGCTGGAGTGGGAGCAAAAGTAGACCTGGAGATGTAGCTGGGATGCAGCAAAGCTTAGCCCTGGAGATGGAGCAATGTGACTGGAGATGAAGCTGGAGATGGAGCAAAAGTAGAATGGGGATGGAGCAGGAGATGGAGCAAACGCTAGCCCCGGAGTGGCGCTGGCGATGGAGCAAAAGCAAGACCGGAGAAGGAGCTGGAGATGGAGAAAAAGGCTGACCTGGCGCATGGAGATGGAGATGGAGAAAAGCTAGACCGAGAGATGTAGTGGTGATGGGAGGAAAAGCAAGGACCCGGAGATGGAGCTGCCGAGGAGCCACAAGCTCGACCTGGAGATGGAGTGGAGATGGAGCGAGAGATAGACCGCGAGCTAGATGGAGCTGGAGCTGGAGCGAGAGCGAGTTGGAGATGGGCTAGAGTGGAGCAGCGAGAGATCTAGACCTGGAGTGGAGCTGGAGAAGGAGCGAACGCTAGAGCTGTGAGATGGAGCTGGAGAAGGTGGAGCAAAAGTCGGCTGGCGATGGTGTTGGAGATGGAGCAAACAAGACCCGGAGATAGGGAGCTGGAGATGGAAGCAAACGCTAGACTGGGGAAGCATCTGGAGATGGGAGCAAAGGTAAGTAAACCTGGAGATGGTCTGGAGATGGTGACTGGAGAGGAGCAAAAGTAGCCCGGAGATGTAGCTGGGGATGCAGCAAAAGCTAGACCTGGA
The DNA here is from genome assembly GCA_035221665.1 of Okamejei kenojei. Classification (NCBI taxonomy): domain Eukaryota; kingdom Metazoa; phylum Chordata; class Chondrichthyes; order Rajiformes; family Rajidae; genus Okamejei; species Okamejei kenojei. The sequence goes on along the minus strand of JAVHYY010000514.1, from coordinate 194 downwards.
GATGGAGCACATAGAGCTAGACCTGTAGATGGAGCTGGAGATGGAGCAAAAGCTAGAACTGGGGATGGAGCAGGAGATGGAGCCAAAAGCTAGACCGGAGATGGAGCTGGAGATGGAGCAAAAGCAAGACCTGGAGATGGAGTGGGAGCTGGAGAAAAAGCTCTTAGACCAGGCGATGGAGCTGGAGATGGAGG
>JAVHYY010000513.1:0-26669 GCA_035221665.1 Okamejei kenojei | reverse complement strand
CCCCCCCCCCCCCCCCCCCCCCCCCCCCCCCCCCTTAGCTTTCGCTCCATCTCCAGCTCCATCTCCGTGTCTTGCTTTTGCTCCATCTCCGCTCCATCTCCAGCACTACTTTTGCTCCATCTCCAGCTCCATCACCAGGTCCTAGCCTTTTGCTCCATCTCCATCTCCATCTCCAAGCTCTAGCTATTTGCTCCATCTCCAGCTTCCATCTCCAGGTCTAGCTTTTTGCTCCGTCTCCAGCTCCGTCTCCAGTCTATTTTTTTGCTCCGTCTCCATCACCACCTAAGGGGTCTAGCTTTTGCTCCATCCTCCAGCTCCGTCGCCAAGTCTTCAAGCTGTTGCTCCATCTCCACTCCATCTCCAGTCGAGCTTTTTGGTTCCATCTCCAGCATCCATCCCAGTCTTGCTTTTGCTCCATCTCCAGCTTCATCGTCAGAATCTAGCTTTAGCTCCAACTTTCAGCTCCATCTTCCAGGTCTCGCTTTTGCTCCATCTCCAGCTTCCATCGCCAGTCCCGCTTTTGCTCCATCTCCAGCTCCATCTCTCCAGGTCCAGCTCTCCTCCATCTCCACTCCATCTCCCGTCTAATCTCTCGCTCCAATCTCCAGCTCCATCTCCCGGTCTAATCTACTCGCCCATCTCTAGCTTCCATCCTCCCGTCTAGCCTCTCGCTCCATCTCCAGCTCCATCTCCAGGTCTAGATCTCGCTTCCACTCCAGCTCCATCTCCAGATCTATCTCTCGCTCCATCCCATCTCCGTCTCCCGTGTATCTCTCGCTCCATCTCCAGCTCAATCCCCAGGCTAAGCTCTCGCTCCTCTCTCCAGCTCCACTCCAGGTCCTAGCTATTGCTCCCATCTCCAGCTCCAACTCCAGGTCTACCGTTTGCTGCATTCAGCTCCATCCTCGAGGTCCTAGCTTTTGCACCATCTCCTGCATCATCCCCCGGTCTAGCTTATGCTTCCATCTCCAGCTCCATCTCCAGTTCTAGCTTTTTGCTCATCCCAGCTCCATCTCCTGTTTAGCTTTTGCGCTATCTCCAGCTCCTCTCCAAGGTCTAGCTTTTGCTGCATCTCCAGCACCATCTACCAGGTCTAGCTATTTGTTCCATCTCCAGCTTCGTCCCAAATACTAGCTTTTCTCCATCTCCAGCTCCATCACCAGTCTAGCTTTTGCTACCATCTCCAGCTCCAACTCCAGGTCTATCTTTTGCCCCATTCGCCAGCTCCAGGTCAGCTTTTGCTCCATCCCAGCCCTTCTCCAGGTCTATCTTTTGCTCCATCTCCACGCCATCGCCCGTCTACTTTTGCCCTTCTCCAATTCCATCGCCAGGTCTAACTTTTGCTCCATCTCCACTCCATCTCCAGGTCATAGCTTGCTCCAGCTCCCAGCTCCATCACCGGGTCTTGCTTTTGCTCCATCTCCAGCTCCATCTCCAGGTCCAGCGATTGCTCCAACTCCATGCCATCTCTGGGTCGCGCTTTGCTCCATCACCACTCCATCTCCAGGTCAAAGCTTTTGCTCCATCTCCTCTCCATCTCTAGGTCTAGCTTTTGCTCCATCTCCAGCCTCCATCTCCGGGCTAGCTTTTGCTCCTCTCCAGCCCATCTCCAGGTCTAAGCTTTTGCTGCATCTCCAGCTCCATCTCCAGGTCCAGCTTTTGCGCATCCCAGCTCCATCCCAGGTCTAGCAATTGCTCCATCTCCAGCTCCATTTCCAGGTCTCCTTTTGCTTCCATCTCCAGCTCCATCTCCAGATCTAGCTTTTGCTCATCCTAGCACCATCTCCAGGACTAGCTTTGCTCCATCACCCTCGATCTCCGGGTCTAGCTGTTGCTCCCATCTCCAGCTCCCTCTCCAGGTCTAGCTTTTGCTGCATCTCCAGCTCCATCTCCAAGTCAGCTTTGCTCCCCTCCCAGCTCTATCTCCAGTCCCTGCTTTTGGCTCCATACTCCGTCTCCTTCTCCAAGTTCTACTTTTGCTCCATCTCCAGCTCCATCTCCAGATCTAGCTGTTGCTCCATCCTCCAGCCTCTATCTCCCAGGTCTAATCTTTTACTCAATCTCCAGCCTCCAATCGCCGGGTCCTACCTTTGCTCCATCTCCATTCCATCGCCAGTCTTGCTTTTGCCCAACGCCACTCCAACGCCAGAGCTAGCTATAGCTCCAACTACCGCTCCATCGCCCAGTCTCGCTTTTCTCCATCTCCACTCCATCGCCATGACCTCGCTTTTTGCTTCTCATCCCAGCTCCATCTACAGGTCTACTCTCGCTACATCTCCAGCTTCCATCTCCCAGGTGTAGAGCTCGCTCCCATCGCCAGCTCCATCCCTGGTCTAGTCTCGCTCCATCCCAGATCCATCTCCCGTCTATCTCTCGCTCCATCTCCAGCTCCATCTCCATCTCCACTCCGCTCCAGGCTAGCTTTTGTTCTGGGGGGGGGGGGGGGGGTGTGGGCGTCTCCAGCACCACCTCCCTGGTCTAGCTTTGCTCCATCTCCAACCCGTCCCTCCAAGTCTAGCTTTTGCTCCATCTCCCAGCCCAATCTCCAGGTCCTAGCTTTTGCTTGCATCTCCACTACATCTCCCAGGTCTAGCTTTTTGCTCCATCCTCCAGCAACCATCTCCAGTCTAGCTTTTGCTCCATCACCACTCCTTCGCCAGTTCCTAGCTTCGCTCCATCTCCAGCCTCCATCTCCGTGTCTTGCTTAGCTCCCTCTCCGCTCACTCTCCAGCACTAGATTGCTCCATCTGCACACCATATCCAGGCTAGCTTTTGCTCCATCTCCATCTCCATCTCCAGCTCTAGCTAATTGCCTCCATCTCCAGCTTCATCTCCGGACCCTAGCATTTGCTCCGAGCTCCCAGCTCCGTCTCCAGGTCTAGTTTTGCTCCTCTCCAGCACCACCTCGGGGTCCTAGCTTTTGCTCCATCCAGCTCCATCGACAGTCTTGCTTTTGCTCCGTCTCCGAGTCCTCGCCAGTACTCGCTATCTACCTCTCCAGCTCCATCGCCAGGTCCTGCGCTTTTGCTTCAACTCCAGCTCCATCCCAGGTCCAGCTCCGCTCCATCTCCAGCTCCCAGCTCCAGGTCTATCTCTCGCTCCATCTCCCGCCCATCTCCCGGTCTATCTTCCGCTCCAACTCTAGCTCCATCTCCCGCTCTTAGCTCTCGCTCCATCTCCCCAGCTCCATCTCCAGGCTAGATCTCGCTCCACTCCATCTCCATCCCAGCTCTAGATATTGCTCCATCTCCAGCTCCCTCTCCAGTCCTAGCTTTTGCTCCGTCCTCCACTCCGTCCCAGTCCCTAGTTTTTGCTCCGTCTCCACACCACTCCGGGTCTATCTTTTGCTCCATCTCCAGCTCCGTCGCCAAGTCTAGCTTTTACACCATCTCCAGCTCATCTCCAGTCGAGCTTTTGCTCCATCTCCAGCCCATCGCCAGTCTTTTGCTTTTGCTTCCACTCCAGCTTCATCGTCCATCTAGCTTTAGCTCCAACTTCAGCTCATCGCCAGGTCTCGCTTTTTGCCTCCATCTCCCAGCAGCATCGCCCGGTCTCGCTTTTGCTCCATCTCCAGCACCATCTCCAGGTCCAGCTCTCGCTCCATCTCCACTCCATCTCCAGGTCTCACTCTCGCCCATCTCCATCTCCACCCCGGTCTATCTCTCCGCTCCATCTCTAGCTCCACTCCCGGTCTAGCTCTCGCTCCATCTCCAGCGCCTCTCCCGTTATCTCTCGCTCCACTCCATGCTCAATCCCCTCCCCAGGCCTAGCTCTCCTCCATCTCCAGCTCCATCTCCAGGTCCCTAGATAGCTTCCATCTCCGGTTAGCTTTTGCACCATTTCAGCTCCCTCTCCATGGGTCTAGCTTTTGCTGCATCTCCAGCTCATCTCCAGGTCTAGCTTTTTACTGCATCTCCAGCCTCCAACTAGGTCTAGCTATTGTCCATCTCAAGCTCCATCTCCAGTTCTAGAGTCTCGATCTCGCTCCATCTCCAGCTCCTCTCGCAGATCTAGCTCTCGGCTCCAATCTCAAGCTCCGTCTCCCGTGTATCTCACGCTTCCTATCTCCAGCTCAATACCAGCCTGCCTGCTCTCCTCCAGCTCCATCTCGAGGACTAGCTTTTTGCTCCCTCCAGCTACATTCCAGGTCTAGCTTTTGCTCCCTATCTCCAGCACACCACTCCAGTCTAGCTCCATTACCAGCTCCTTCTCCAGGTCCTAGTTTCGCTCCATCTCCAGACTCCATACCGTGTCTTGCTTTTGCATCCAATCTCAGCTCCATCTCGCACTAGCTTATTGCCTCCATCTCAGTCTCCATCTCCAGTCTAGCTTTTGCTCCATCTCCATCTCCTTCTCTGCTTAGCTATTGCACCAATCCATCTCCAGCGCCATCTCCAGTCTAGCTTTTGCACCGTCACCAGCTCGTCTCACAGTTCTAGTTTTTTCTCGTTCCACCACCACCTCCGGGTCGTAGCTTTTGCTCCATCTCCACTCCATCTGCCGGTCAGCTATTGCCTCCCATCTCCGGCTCCATCTCCAGGTCTCACATTTGCTGCTTTCCAGCTCCATCTCGAGTCAAGCTTTTCTCCATCTCCTGCAATCATCCCCAAGGTCTAGCTTTTGCTCAATCTCCAGCTCCTCTTCTCCAGTTCTAGTTTGTGCTCCATTCTCCAGCTGCATCTCCTTAGCTTTTGCCCAGTCTCCAGCCTCCATCTCCAGGTCTAGCTTTGCTGCATCTCCAGCCAGCATACCATCTCCAGGTCTAGCTTTGTTCCATCTCCAGTTTCCGTCAGGTCCAATATAGCTTTTCTCCATCTCCCAGCTCCATCTCCAGTCTATCATTTGCTTGTGCTCCATCTCCAGCTTCTATGTGCAGGTCTCTTTTGATTTGCCCTTCTCGAGCAATTCCATCTCCAGTCTCCCATTCTCTAGGTCCTAAGATCTCGCTCCATCTCCACTCCATCTCCAGATTCTAGCTCTCGCTCCATCTCAAGCTGCTCGTCTCCCAGTGTATCTCTCGCTCCATCTCCAGCTCAATTCCCAGGCCTAGCTCTCGCTCCTTCTCCAGCTCCCATCAGGTCCCAGTCTAGCTATTGCTCCATCTCCAGCTCCATCTCCAGTTTCTAACTTTTGCTGCATTTCCAGCTCCATCTCGAGGTCTAGCTTTTGCTCCATCTCCAGCTAACATCAGGTCTAGCTTTTTGCTCCATCCACACCATCTCCAGGTCTAGCTTTTGCTTCCATCTCCAGCTCCATCTCCAGTTCTAGCTTTTGCTCCATCTCCAGCTCCATCTCCGTGAGCACTAGCTTTTGCTCCATCTCAGCACCGTCTCCACACTAGCTTTTGCTCCATCTCCAGCTCCATCTCCTGGTCTAGCTTTTGCTCCATCTCCATCTCCATCCAACCAGCTAGGTATTGCTCAATCTCCAGCTCCATCTCCAGGTCTAGCTTTTGCTCCGTCTCCAGCTCCGTCTCACCAGGTCTACCTTTTGTTCCCGTCTCCAGTCACCACCTCCGGGTCTAGCTTTTGCTCCATCTCCAACTCCGTCTCCAAGTCTAGCTTTTTCCATTGCTCCATCTCTCCAATCTCCAGCTCCATCTCCAGGTCTAGCGTTTGCTGCATCTCCAGCTACATCGACTCTAGGTCTAGCTCCAACTCGCTCCACGCCATCTCCTTGCTCCTCTCCGTGTCTTGGCTTTTTTTTGCTCCCTCTCCCCTGGTAGATCTCGCACCATCTGCTTTTGCTCCATCCACTCCAGATCTAGTCCAGCTGCTCGCTCCATCTCCCAGCTCCATCTCCAGTCTAGCTCTCGCTCCATCTCGCTCCGTCTCCGGTTTATCTCCAGCTCCAATTCTCCAGCCAATCCCCAGGGCATAGCTCTCGCTCCATCTCTAGCTCCATCTCCGGTCTAGCTTTCGCTCCATCTCCACGCCATCTCCCGTTGTCTGCTTTGCTCCATCTCCACTCCATCTCCAGTCCTAGATCTCGCTCCATCTCCAGCTCCATCTCCAGATCTAGCTCCGTCTCTTCAGCTCCGTCTCCCAGTGTATCTCATCGCTTCCATCTCCAGCTCAATCCCCAGCCTAGCTCTCGCTCCATCTCCAGCCATCTCCAGGTCTAGCTATGCTTCACTCCAGCTACATCTCCAGGCCTAGCTCTTTGCTCCATCTCCACACCATCTCCTCCAGTCTAGCTTTCCAGCTCCTCCAGCTCTCCATCTTAGCTTTTCGCTCCATCTCCAGCTCCAACTTTTTGTTTTTTTTTGATTTTTTTTTTGTTTTTTGTTGGGGGGGGGGGGGGGGGGGGGGGGGGGGGGGGGGGGGGGGGTGTGTTTTTTTTTGTGGTTTGTTTTGTGTTTTTTTTTTTTTTGGGGGGGGGGGGGGGGGGGTTTTTTTTTTTTTTTTTTTTGGGGGTGGTGTGTGTTTTTTTTTTTTTTTTTTTTGTTTTTTTTTTTTTTTATTTTTTGTTTTGTGGGGGGGTGGGTGGGGTGTGTGGGGGGGGGGTGGGGGGGGGGGGGGGGGGGGGGGGGGGGTGGTGTGGTTGGGGGGGGGGGGGTGGTGGGGGGGGGGGGGGGGGGGGGGGGTGGTGGGGGGGGGGGGGGGGGGGGGGGGGGGGGGGGGGGGGGGGGGGGAAGTGATATGAGAATGAGAAAGGGAGTGCTCATATAATGAGTGGATGAGGGGGGGAATGATAATATGGGAGAATTGTTAGTAGGAGAATGAGAATAGAATTAAATAGTAGGTGATAAATGAGCAAAGAATGAGAATGAGTGAGGGGGAGAAGATAAAAGAATGTTAATATGGGTAGTAAGATCATGAAAATGCTCCTGGGCAGAGAGTGGGATCAAGAATAAAAGAAATATAGACATATTTTTGCTGGGCCATTTTCTCGACCAGCTCCTCTCCATCGCTAGCTTTAGCTCCATCCTCCATGCTCCATCTCCAGTCTAGCTATTGCTCCATCTCCACTACTCCATCTCCAGGTCTAGCTTTTGCTCCGTCTTCAGCTCCGTCTCAGTTCCTAATTTTTTGCTCCATCTCCAGCAACCACCTCCGGGTCTAGCTTTTGCTCCAGCTCCAGCTCCCAATCTCAGGTCTATCTTGCTTCTTAAACCTCCTCTCCAGGTCTAGCTTTTGCTAGCATTCTCAGTCAATATCCGTGTCTTGCTTTTGCTCCATCTCCTGATGCCCTTCTAGCTAGCTTTTGCTCCATCTCCAGTCAACCATCTCCAGTCTAGCTTTTGCTCATCGCCATACCCATCTCCCTAGTAGCTCCATCTCCAGCTCCATCTCCAGGTTGCTTTTGCTCAGCTTCTCCTGGTCTAGTTTTGACTGCTCCATCACCAGCTGCCTCCGGTCTAAGCCTGATTTTGCTCCATCTCTATGTCATCTCCAGGTTAATGCTATTGCTCCATCTCTAGGTCGAACTTTTGCTGCATCTCCAGCCCATCTCCAGGTCTAGCTTTTGCTCCATCTCAGCATCACTCCCCAGTCCTGCTTTTGCTTCCATCTCCCAGCGCCTTCTCCAGTCTAGCTTTTGCTCCATCTCCAGCTGATTCCTGGTTTAGCTTTTTGCGCCTTCTCCATCTCATCACCAGGTCTAGCTTTTGCTTCTCTCCATCTCCCAGCTCCATCTCCAGGCCAGTTATTGGCTCGCTCCATCTCCAGTTCCTCTTATAGCTTTTTCCTTCTCCAGCTCCCATCTCCGAGCCTCGCAGCTCCATCTCCAAGCTCCATCGCCATAGGCTCTATGTCGCTCCATCTCCAGCTCCATCTCCAATCTAGCTCTCGAGCTCCATCTCCAGCTGCATCTCCCAGGTTAGATACTCGCGCCATCTCCACTCATCTCAGATATAGCTCTCGCTCCATCTCAATCTCCCAAGGAAGTCCCTAGGCTCTCGCTCCATCTCCAGCTCCTCTCCATCTCCAGGTCTAGTTCCTCTCCAGCACCACCTCCGGGTCCTAGCTTGCTCCATCCAACTCTCAATCTAGCTTTTTGCTCCATCCTCCAGGTCTAACTTTTGCTGCATTTCCAGCTCCATCTCGAGGTCTAGCTTTTGCTCCATCTCCTGCATCATCTCCAGGTCTAGCTTTTGCTCCATCTCCAGCTCCATCTCCAGTTCTAGCTTTTGCTCCATCTCCAGCTCCATCTCCAGCACTAGCTTTTGCTCCATCTCCAGCACCGTCTCCAGGTCTAGCTTTTGCTCCATCTCCAGCTCCATCTCCTGGTCTAGCTTTTGCTCCATCTCCATCTCCATCTCCAGCTCTAGCTATTGCTCAATCTCCAGCTCCATCTCCAGGTCTAGCTTTTGCTCCGTCTCCAGCTCCGTCTCCAGGTCTAGCTTTTGTTCCGTCTCCAGCACCACCTCCGGGTCTAGCTTTTGCTCCATCTCCAACTCCGTCTCCAAGTCTAGCTTTTGCTCCATCTCCAGCTCCATCTCCAGGTCTAGCTTTTGCTGCATCTCCAGCTACATCTCTAGGTCTAGCTTTTGCTCCATCTCCAGCACCATCTCCAGGTCTAGCTTTTGCTCCATCTCCAGCTCCTTCGCCAGGTCTAGCTTTCGCTCCATCTCCAGCTCCATCTCCGTGTCTTGCTTTTGCTCCATCTCCAGCTCCATCTCCAGCACTAGCTTTTGCTCCATCTGCAGCTCCATCTCCAGGTCTAGCTTTTGCTCCATCTCCATCTCCATCTCCAGCTCTAGCTATTGCTCCATCTCCAGCTCCATCTCCAGGTCTAGCTTTTGCTCCGTCTCCAGCTCCGTCTCCAGGTCTAGTTTTTGCTCCGTCTCCAGCACCACCTCCGGGTCTAGCTTTTGCTCCATCTCCAGCTCCGTCGCCAAGTCTAGCTTTTGCTCCATCTCCAGCTCCATCTCCAGGTCGAGCTTTTGCTCCATCTCCAGCTCCATCGCCAGGTCTTGCTTTTGCTCCATCTCCAGCTTCATCGTCAGATCTAGCTTTAGCTCCAACTTCAGCTCCATCGCCAGGTCTCGCTTTTGCTCCATCTCCAGCTCCATCGCCAGGTCTCGCTTTTGCTCCATCTCCAGCTCCATCTCCAGGTCCAGCTCTCGCTCCATCTCCAGCTCCATCTCCAGGTCTATCTCTCGCTCCATCTCCAGCTCCATCTCCCGGTCTATCTCTCGCTCCATCTCTAGCTCCATCTCCCGGTCTAGCTCTCGCTCCATCTCCAGCTCCATCTCCAGGTCTAGATCTCGCTCCATCTCCAGCTCCATCTCCAGATCTAGCTCTCGCTCCATCTCCAGCTCCGTCTCCCGGTGTATCTCTCGCTCCATCTCCAGCTCAATCTCCAGGCCTAGCTCTCGCTCCATCTCCAGCTCCATCTCCAGGTCTAGCTTTTGCTCCATCTCCAGCTCCATCTCCAGGTCTAGCTTTTGCTCCATCTCCAGCTCCATCTCCAGGTCTAGCTTTTGCTCCATCTCCAGCACCATCTCCAGGTCTAGCTTTTGCTCCATCTCCAGTCTCCTTCTCCAGGCCAGCTTTTGCTCCATCTCCAGCTCCATCTCCGCTCCATCTGTCTTGCTTTTTGCTCCATCTCCAGCTCCATCGCTCCATCTCCAGCCAGCTCCATCTCCAGCTCCATCGAGCTTTTGCTCCATCTCCAGCTCCATCTCCAGGTCTAGCTTTTGCTCCATCTCCAGCTCCATCTCCAGGTCTAGCTTTAGCTCCAACTCCAGCTCCATCACCAGGTCTAGCTTTTGCTCCATCTCCAGCTCCATCTCCAGGTCTAGCTTTTGCTCCATCTCCAGCTCCATCTCCAGATCTAGCCCGCTTCCATCCATCTCTGCTCCATCTCCAGGTCTAGCTTTTGCTCCATCTCCAGCTCCATCTCAGGTCTAGCTTTTGCTCCATCTCCAGCTCCATCTCCCGGCTCCATCTCCAGCTCCATCTCCAGGTCTATGTCTCTCGCTCCATCTCCAGCTCCATCTCCAGGTCTAGCTCTCGCTCCATCTCCAGCTCCATCTCCAGGTCTAGCTCTCGCTCCATCTCCAGCTCCGTCTCCAGGTCTAGCTATTTCTCCATCTCCAGCTCCATCTCCAGGTCTAGCTTTTGCTCCATCTCCAGCTCCATCTCCAGGTCTAGCTTTTGCTCCATCTCCAGCTCCATCTCCAGGTCCTTTTGCTCCATCTCCAGCTCCATCCTCCAGGTCTAGCTTTTGCTCCATCTCCAGCTCCATCTCCTCGCTTTTGCTCCATCTCCAGCTCCATCTCCAGGTCTAGCTCCATCTCCAGCTCCATCTCCAGGTCTAGCTTTTGCTCCATCTCCAGCTCCATCTCCAGGTCTAGCTTTTGCTCCATCTCCAGCTCCATCTCCAGGTCTAGCTTTTGCTCCATCTCCAGCTCCATCTCATAGGCTCCATCTCCAGCAGGTCTATCTTTTGCCTCCATCTCCAGCTCCATCGCAGGTCTATCTCCATGCTCCATCTCCAATCTCCAGGTCTAGCTTTTGCTCCATCTCCAGCACATCTCTCAGGTCTAGCTTTTGCTCCATCTCCAGCTCCATCTCCAGGTCTAGCTTTCGCTCCATCTCCAGCTCCATCTCCGTGTCTTGCTTTTGCTCCATCTCCAGCTCCATCTCCAGCACTAGCTTTTGCTCCATCTGCAGCTCCATCTCCAGGTCTAGCTTTTGCTCCATCTCCATCTCCATCTCCAGCTCTAGCTATTGCTCCATCTCCAGCTCCATCTCCAGGTCTAGCTTTTGCTCCGTCTCCAGCTCCGTCTCCAGGTCTAGTTTTTGCTCCGCTCCGGAGTCGGGTAGCTTTTGCTCCATCTCCAGCTCCGTCTCCAAGTCTAGCTTTTGCTCCATCTCCAGCTCCATCTCCAGGTCGAGCTTTTGCTCCATCTCCAGCTCCATCGCCAGGTCTTGCTTTTGCTCCATCTCCAGCTTCATCGTCAGATCTAGCTTTAGCTCCAACTTCAGCTCCATCGCCAGGTCTCGCTTTTGCTCCATCTCCAGCTCCATCGCCAGGTCTCGCTTTTGCTCCATCTCCAGCTCCATCTCCAGGTCCAGCTCTCGCTCCATCTCCAGCTCCATCTCCAGGTCTATCTCTCGCTCCATCTCCAGCTCCATCTCCCGGTCTATCTCTCGCTCCATCTCTAGCTCCATCTCCCGGTCTAGCTCTCGCTCCATCTCCAGCTCCATCTCCAGGTCTAGATCTCGCTCCATCTCCAGCTCCATCTCCAGATCTAGCTCTCGTTCCATCTCAAGCTCCGTCTCCCGGTGTATCTCTCGCTCCATCTCCAGCTCAATCCCCAGGCCTAGCTCTCGCTCCATCTCCAGCTCCATCTCCAGGTCTAGCTATTGCTCCATCTCCAGCTCCATCTCCAGGTCTAACTTTTGCTGCATTTCCAGCTCCATCTCGAGGTCTAGCTTTTGCTCCATCTCCAGCTACATCTCCAGGTCTAGCTTTTGCTCCATCTCCAGCACCATCTCCAGGTCTAGCTTTTGCTCCATCTCCAGCTCCTTCTCCAGGTCTAGCTTTCGCTCCATCTCCAGCTCCATCTCCAGGTCTAGCTTTTGCTCCATCTCCAGCTCCATCTCCAGGTCTAGCTTTTGCTCCATCTCCATCTCCAGCTCCATCTCCAGCTCCATCTCCAGGTCTAGCTTTTGCTCCATCTCCAGCTCCATCTCCAGGTCTAGCTATTGCTCCATCTCCAGCTCCCATCCTTTTGCTGCATTCTCCAGCTCCATCTCCAGGTCTAGCTTTTGCTCCATCTCCAGCTGCTCCAGGTCTCCCTAGCTTTTGCTCCATCTCCAGCTCCATCTCCAGGTCTAGCTTTTGCCATCTCCAATACTAGCTTTTGCTCCATCTCCAGCTTTGCTCCATCTCTCCATTGCTCCATCTCCAGGTCTATCTTTTGCTCCAGCTCCAGCTCGCCAGGTCTAGCTTTTGCTCCATCTCCAGCTCCATCTCCAGGTCTATCTTTTGCTCCATCTCCAAGCTTTTGCTCCATCTCCAGCTTTTCTCCATCTCCAGCTCCATCTCCAGGTCCAGCTTTTGCTCCATCTCCAGCTCCATCTCCAGGTCTAGCTTTTGCTCCATCCAGCTCCATCTCCAGGTCTAGCTTTTGCTCCATCTCCAGCTCCATCTCCAGGTCTAGCTTTTGCTCCATCTCCAGCTCCATCTCCAGGTCTAGCTTTTGCTCCATCTCCAGCTCCATCTCCAGGTCTAGCTTTTGCTGCATCTCCAGCTCCATCTCCAGGTCTAGTTTGTGCTCCATCTCCAGCTCCATCTCCAGGTCTAGCTATTGCTCCATCTCCAGCTCCATTTCCAAGTCTAGCTTTTGCTCCATCTCCAGCTCCATCTCCAGATCTAGATTTTGCTCCATCTCTAGCACCATCTCCAGGTCTAGCTTTTGCTCCATCACCAGCTCGATCTCCGGGTCTAGCTGTTGCTCCATCTCCAGCTCCATCTCCAGGTCTAGCTTTTGCTCCATCTCCAGCTCCATCACCAGGTCTTGCTTTTGCTCCATCTCCAGCTCCATCTCCGGGTCTAGCTTTTGCTCCGTCTCCAGCTCCGTCTCCAGGTCTAGTTTTTGCTCCGTCTCCAGCACCACCTCCGGGTCTAGCTTTTGCTCCATCTCCAGCTCCATCTCCAGGTCTAGCTATTGCTCCATCTCCAGCTCCATCTCCAGGTCTACCTTTTGCTGCATTTCCAGCTCCATCTCGAGGTCTAGCTTTTGCTCCATCTCCTGCATCATCCCCAGGTCTAGCTTTTGCTCCATCTCCAGCTCCATCTCCAGTTCTAGTTTTTGCTCCATCTCCAGCTCCATCTCCAGGTCTAGCTTTTGCGCCATCTCCAGCTCCATCTCCAGGTCTAGCTTTTGCTGCATCTCCAGCACCATCTCCAGGTCTAGCTTTTGTTCCATCTCCAGCTCCGTCTCCAATACTAGCTTTTCTCCATCTCCAGCTCCATCTCCAGGTCTAGCTTTTGCTCCATCTCCAGCCCCATCTCCAGGTCTATCTTTTGCTCCATCTCCAGCTCATCGCCAGGTCTACCTTTTGCTCCTTCTCCAATTCCATCGCCAGGTCTACCTTTTGCTCCATCTCCAGCTCCATCTCCAGGTCTAGCTTTTGCTCCATCTCCAGCTCCATCACCGGGTCTTGCTTTTGCTCCAACGCCAGCTCCATCTCCAGGTCCAGCTATTGCACCATCTCCAGTTCCATCTCCAGGTCTAGCTTTTGCTCCATCACCAGCTCCATCTCCAGGTCTAGCTTTTGCTCCATCTCCAGCTCTATCTCCAGGTCTAGCTTTTGCTCCATCTCCAGCTCCATCTCCGGGTCTAGCTTTTGCTCCATTTCCAGCTCCATCTCCAGGTCTAGCTTTTGCTGCATCTCCAGCTCCATCTCCAGGTCTAGCTTTTGCTGCATCTCCAGCTCCATCTCCAGGTCTAGCTATTGCTCCATTTCCAGCTCCATTTCCAGGTCTCGCTTTTGCTCCATCTCTAGCTCCATCTCCAGATCTAGATTTTGCTCCATCTCTAGCACCATCTCCAGGTCTAGCTTTTGCTCCATCACCAGCTCGATCTCCGGGTCTAGCTGTTGCTCCATCTCCAGCTCCATCTCCAGGTCTAGCTTTTGCTCCATCTCCAGCTCCATCACCGGGTCTTGCTTTAGCTCCATCTCCAGCTCCATCTCCAGCACTAGCTTTTGCTCCATCTGCAGCTCCATCTCCAGGTCTAGCTTTTGCTCCATCTCCATCTCCATCTCCAGCTCTAGCTATTGCTCCATCTCCAGCTCCATCTCCAGGTCTAGCTTTTGCTCCGTCTCCAGCTCCGTCTCCAGGTCTAGTTTTTGCTCCGTCTCCAGCACCATCTCCAGGTCTAGCTTTTGCTCCATCTCCAGCTCCGTCGCCAAGTCTAGCTTTCGCTCCATCTCCAGCTCCATCTCCGTGTCTTGCTTTTTCTCCATCTCCAGCTCCATCTCCAGCACTAGCTTTTGCTCCATCTGCAGCTCCATCTCCAGGTCTAGCTTTTGCTCCATCTCCATCTCCATCTCCAGCTCTAGCTATTGCTCCATCTCCAGCTCCATCTCCAGGTCTAGCTTTTGCTCCGTCTCCAGCTCCGTCTCCAGGTCTAGTTTTTGCTCCGTCTCCAGCACCACCTCCGGGTCTAGCTTTTGCTCCATCTCCAGCTCCGTCGCCAAGTCTAGCTTTTGCTCCATCTCCAGCTCCATCTCCAGGTCTTGCTTTTGCTCCATCTCCAGCTTCATCGTCAGATCTAGCTTTTAGATCCAACTTCAGCTCCATCCCCAGGTCTCGCTTTTGCTCCATCTCCAGCTCCATCGCCAGGTCTCGCTTTTGCTCCATCTCCATCTCCAGGTCCATCTCTCGCTCCATCTCCAGCTCCATCTCCCGGTCTATCTCTCGCTCCATCTCTAGCTCCATCTCCCGGTCTAGCTCTCGCTCCATCTCCAGCTCCATCTCCAGATCTAGATCTCGCTCCATCTCCCAGCTTCCATCTCCAGATCTAGCTCTCGCTCCATCTCAAGCTCCGTCTCCCGGTGTATCTCTCGCTCCATCTCCAGCTCAATCCCCACGCAGGTCTAGCTTTTGCTCTCTGCTCCATCCTCCAGCTCCATCTCCAGGTCTATCCAGCTATTGCTCCATCTCAGCAGCTCCATCTCCAGGTCTAACTGTTGCTGCATTTCCAGTTCCATCTCAGGCGTCTAGCTTTTGCTCCATCTCAAGCTCCGTCTCCCGCGCTCCATCTCTCAGCTTTTGCATCTCCATCTCCAGCTCCATCTCCAGCTCCATCTCCAGCTCCATCTCAGGCCTAGCTCCATCTCAGCTCCATCTCCTTCTTTGCTCTTCTCCAGCTCCATCTCCAGGTCTAGCTATGCTCCATCTCCAGCTCCATCTCCAGGTCTAGCTTTTGCTCCATCTCCAGCTCCATCTCAGGTCTAGCTTCCTCTCCATCTATCTCCCGTCTAGCTTTTGCTCCATCTCCAGCAGGTCCAGCTCTCCAGCTCCTCCAGCGCCCATCTCCAGCTCAAAGCTCCCACTCTCGCTCCATCTCCAGCTCCGCAGGTCTAGCTCCATCTCCAGCTCTTCCATGGTCTCCAGCTCCATCTCTCGCTCCATCTGCTTTTGCTCAAGCTCCATCTAGGTCTAACTTTGCTCCATCTCCAGCTCCTCTCCAGCTAGCTGCTCCATCTCCAGCACCAACAGGGTCAGCTTTTGCTCCATCTCCATCTCCAGCTCCATTTCCATGTCTAGCTTTTGCTCCATCACCAGCTCCTTCTCCAGGTCTTGCTTTTGCTCCATCTCCAGCTCCGTCTCCAGGTCTAGCTTTTGCTCCGTCTCCAGCACCATCTCCAGGTCTAGCGTTTGCTCCATCTCCAGCTCCGTCTCCAAGTCTAGCTTTTGCTCCATCTCCAGCTCCATCTCCAGGTCTAGCTTTTGCTCCATCTCCAGCTCCATCTCCAGGTCTACCTTTTGCTCCATCTCCAGCTCCATCTCCAGGTCTACCTTTTGCTCCATCTCCAGCTCCATCGCCAGATCTACCTTTTGCTCCATCTCCAGCTCCATCGCCAGGTCTACCTTTTGCTCCACCTCCAGCTCCATCGCCAGGTCTTCCTTTTGCTCCATCTTCAGCTCCATCTCCAGGTCTTGCTCTCGCTCCATCTCCAGCTCCATCTCCAGGTCTAGTTCGCGTTCCATCTCCAGCTCCATCTCCAGCTCTATCTCTCGCTCAATCTCCAGCTCCATCTCCTGGTCTATCTCTCGCTCCATCTCCAGCTCCATCACCCGGTCTAGCTCTCGCTCCATCTCCAGCTCCATCTCCAGCTCTGGCTTACGCTCCAGCTCCATCTACAGCTCTAGCTTTCGCTCCATCTCCAGCTCCATATCCAGCTCTAGCTTTCGATGCTTCTCCAGCTCCATCTCCAGCTCTAGCTTTCGCTCCATCTCCAGCTCCAGCTTTCGCTCCATCTCCAGCTCCATCTCCATCTCTAGCTTTCGCTCCATCACCAGCTCCATCTCTAGGTCTAGCTTTTGCCCCATCTCCAGCTCCATCTCCATGTCTAGATTTTGCTCGATCTCCAGCTCCATCTCCGGGTCTAGCTTTTGCTCCATCTCCAGCTCCATCTCCATGTGTAGCTTTTGCTCCATCTCCAGCTCCATCTCCAGGTCTTGCTTTTTCTCCATCTACAGCTCCATCTCCAGGTCTAGCTATTGCTCCATCTCCAGCTCCATCTCCAGGTCTAGCTTTTGCTGCATCGCCAGCTACATCTCCAGGTCTAGCTTTTGCTCCATCTCCAGCACCATATCCAGGTCTAGCTTTTGCTCCATCTCCAGCTCCTTCTTGGAGCTGGAGATGGAGTGAAAGCTAGACCTGGAGATGGAGCTTTAGATGGAGCGAGAGCTAGACCGGCAGATGGAGCTGGAAAAGGAGCGAGAGATAGACCAGGAGATGGAGCTGGAGATTGAGCGAGAGATAGAGCTGGAGATGGAGCTGGAGATGGAACGCGAACTAGACCTATATAACCATATAACATATAACAATTACAGCACGGAGACGGGCCCTCTCGGCCCTTCCAGTCCGTGCCAACCATTTGTTTTCCCCTAGTCCCATCTACCTGCACTCAGACCATACCCCTCCATTCCCTTCACGTCCATATACCTATCCACTTTACTTTTAAATGTTAAAATCGATCCTGCCTCCACCACCTCTGCTGGAAGCTCATTCCACACAGCCACCACCGTCTGAGTAAAGAAGTTCCCCCTCACGTTACCCCTAACCTTCTGTCCCTTAATTCTCATGTCATGCCCTCTTGTTTGAATCTTCCCTACCCTCAATGGGAAAAGCTTATCCACGTCAACTCTGTCTATCCCTTTCATCATTTTAAAGACCTCAATCAAGTCACCCCTTAACCTTCTGCGCTCCAAAGAATAAAGACCTAACTTGTTCAACCTTCTCTGTAACATAGTTGCTGGAACCCTGGCAACATTCTAGTAAATCTCCTCTGTACTCTCTCTATTTTGTTGACATCCTTCCTATAACTAGGCGACCAAATTTGTACACAATACTCCAGAATTGGTCTATACCAATGCCTTGCACAATTTTAACATTACTTCCCTACTCCTATATTCAATGCTCTGATTTATAAAGGCCAGCACAACAAAGGCTTTCTTTACCACCCTATCTACATGCGATTCCACCTTCAGGGAACTATGCACAGTTATTCCTAGATCCCTCTGCTCCACAGCATTCCTCAATTCCCTACCATTTACCATGTGTTCCTCAATTCCCTACCATTTACCATGTATTCCTCAATTCCCTACCATTTACCATGTGTAATTTACATGGTAAATGGTAGGGAATTGAGGAATACATGCTAGACCTGGAGATGGTGCTGGAGACAGAGCAAAAGCTAGACCTGGAGACGGAGCTGGAGATGGAACAAAAGCTAGACCTGGCGATGGAGCTTGAGATGGAGCAAAAGTGAGACCTGGCGATGGAGCTGGAGTTGGAGCTAAAGCTCGATCTGGCGATGGAGCTGGAGATGGAGCAAAAGCAAGACCTGGCGATGGAGCTGAAGATGGAGCAAAAGCAAGACCTGGCGATGGAGCTGGAGATGGAGCAAAAGGTAGACCTGGCGATGGAGCTGGAGATGGAGCAAAAGGTAGACCTGGAGATGGAGCTGGAGATGGAGCGTGAGATAGACATGGAGATGGAGCTGGAGATGGAGCAAAAGCTAGACTTGGAGACGTATCTGGAGATGGGGAGCAAAACTAGACCTGGAGATGGTGCTGGAGTACGGAGCACAAAAAGCTAGACCTGGAGACGGAGCTACTGGAGATGAGAAATAGCTGGACCTGGAGATGGAGCTGGAGATGGAGCAAAAGCAAGACCCGGATGATGGATCTGGAGATGGAGCAAAAGCTAGACCTGGAGATGAGACTGGAGATGGAGAAAAGTTTAGACCCCCGGAGATGGAGTCCTGGTGCTGAGCAATAGCTAGACCTGGAGATGGACTGGTAGATGGAGCAAAAGCTAAAGCTGGAGATGGAAGCTGGAATGGATCGAAAGCAGCTGGAAAAAAAGATGGAGCAAAATCTGGAGCTGGAGAGGAGCTGTTTGATGGAGCGAAAGCAAGAGCTGGAAAAGGATGGAGCTGTAGATAGAGCGAAAGACTAGAGCTGGAGAAATGGAGCTGAGATGGAGCAAAAGCTATGACCTGGATGATGGAGACTGAGAGGGAGCAAAGTTAGACCCGGAAGATGAAGCTGGTGAGGGAGCAAAAGCTAGACCTGGAGATAAGCTGGAGATGGAGCAAAAGCAAAAAGCTGGAGATGGAGGCTGGAGATGTCGAAAAGCTAGCTGAGATGGAGCAAAATCTGAGCTGGAGAGTGGCTGTTGATGGAGCGGAAGCAAGAGCTTAGATGAGCTGTAGATAGAGCGAAAGCTAAGCTTGGAGATGGAGCTGAGATGGGAAGCGAAAGCAAGAGACCTGAGATGAGCTGGAGATGGAGCGAAAGCTAGACATGGAGATGGAGCTGGAGGTGGTGTGACAAAGCCAGCCTGAGTTGGAGATGGAGCGAAAGCTACGACCTGGAGAGATGGAGCTGGAGATGGAGCGAAATCTAGACCAGAGATGGAGCTGGAGATGGAGCGAATCCTAGACCTGGAGATGGACTCGAGGCTAACCCGGAGATGGAGCTGGAGATGGAGCGAGAGCTAGGCTGAGATGGAGATGGAGAATGGAGCGTGAGCTAGACCTGAGGATGAGCGGAATGGAGTCGATGCTCGAGCTGTACATAGAGCTGGAAATGGAGCCGAAAGCTAAGAGCTGGAGATGGAGCTGGAGATGGAGCGAAAGCAAGACCTGGAGATGGAGCTGGAGAAGGAGCGAAAGCTAGACCATGGAGATGGAGCTGGAGGTGGTTGGAAAGCAGACCTGGAGCTGGAGATGGAGGTCGGAAAGCTAGACCTGGAGATGGAGCTGAGATGGAGCGAAATCAGACCTGGAGATGGAGCTGGAGAGGAGCGAATCCTAGACCTGAGATCGGATGCGAAGCTAGACCCGGAATGAGCTGGAGATGGAGCGAGAGCTAGGCCTGGAGATGGAGATGGAGATGGAGACGTGAGCAGACCTGGAGATGGAGCTGAGATGGAGCGATTGGCTCGAGCTGGATATTCATAGAGCTGGAAAGGAGCGAGAGCTAGAACTGGAGAAGGACTGGAGATGGAGCGAGAGCTTAGATATGGAGATGGAGCTGGAGATGGAACGAGCGATAGACCGGGAGATGGAGCTGGAGATGGAGCTCAAAGCTAGAACTGGCGATGGAGCTGGAGATGGAGCAAAAGCAAGACCTGTCGATGGAACTGGAGATGGAAGCAGAATGTAACCTGCGAAAGGAGCAGGAGAAGGATAAAATAGACCTGGCGTGGAGCAGTAGATCGGAGAAAAGATAGACCTGGAGATGGATGCTGGAGATGGAGCAGAAGCTAGACCTGGATGGAGCTGGAGATGGAGCAAAAGCTAGTCTTGAGTCGAGCTTAGATGGAGCAAAAGCTAGCACCTGAATAGAGCTGGAGATGGAGAAAAAGCTAGACCTGGAGGATCGGAGCTGGAGATGGCGCAAAAGACTAGACCAGGAGATGGAGCTGGAGATGTACAAAAGCTAGAACTGAGATGGACTGCAGGTGGAACGAGCGATAGACCGGGAGATAAGCTTGGAGATGGAGCGAGATCTAGACCTGGAGATGGAGCAGATCTAGACCTGGAGATGGAGCCTGGAGATGAGCGAGAGTCTAGACCGGTGATGGAGCTGGAGATGGAGCGAGAGAATAGACCGGAATGGTTCCTGGGAGGACGGAGCGTGAGATAGACATGAGATGGAGCTTGGAGATGGAGAAACGAAAGAATACCTGGAGATGGAGCTGGAGAATGGAGCGAGAGCTAAACCTGGAAGATGAGCTGGAGATGGAGGCAAAAGCGAGACCTGGCGATGGAGCTGGAGATGGAGCAAAAGCGAGAACCTGGCGATGGAGCTGAGATGGAGCTAAAGACTAGACATGCCGATGGAGCTGAGATTGAGCGAGATGTTTAGACCTTGAGAATGGAGCTGAGATGGAAGCAAAAGCTTAGACCTGGAGATGAGCTGGTGATGAGTTAAAAGCAAGACATGGAGATGAGCTGGAGATGGAGAAATAGCTGGACCTTGGAGATGGAGCTGGAGATGGAGCAAAAGCAAGACCCTTTGATGGACGCAGTGAGATGGAGCAAAAGCTAGAACCGGAGATGGAGCTGGTGATGGAGCAAATAAGCTAGAACTGGAGATGGAGCTGGAAAGATGGAGCAAAAGCTAAATGCTGGAGATGGAGCTGGAGATATGGAGCGAAAGCTAGCTGAGATGGAGCAAAATCTGGAGCTGGAGATGGAGCGTTGATGGAGAGAAAGCTAGAGCTGGTGAGATGGAGCTGTAGATAGAGCGAAAGCTAGAACTGAGGATGGAGCGGCAGATGGAGCGAAAAGCAAGACCTGGAAGATGGAGCTGGAGATGGAGCGAAAGCTAGACCTGGAGAGGAGCCTGGAGATGGAGCGAAAGCTAGACATGGAGATAGAGGCTGGAGATGGTGCGAAAGCCAGACCTGTAAGCTGGAGATGGAGCGAAAGCCTGGACCTGGGGAATGGAGATGGAGAATCGAGCGAAAGCTAGAACCTGGAGATGGAGCTGGAGATGGAGCGAATCCTAGACTGGAGATGGAGCGAAAGCTAGACCCGGAGATGGAGCTGAGATGGAGCGTGAGCTGGCCTGTAGATGGAGCTGAGATGGAGCGCCGGAAGCTAGACCTGGAGATGCGGAGCTGGAAGATGGTGCGACGTGCTCGAGCTGGACATAGTGCTGGGATGGAGCGAGAGTAGACCTGGAGATGGAGCTGGAGATGGAGCTGGAGATGGAGCGAGAGCTAGACATGGAGATGGAGTGGAGATGGGGACGAGCGATAGACTGGGAGATGGAGCTGGAGATGGAGCGAGAAGCTAGACCTGGAGAGGAGCTGGTGATGGAGCGAGATCTAGACCTGAAGGTGGAGCTTGTGGAGACGGAAACGGAGCTAGACCGGGTGATGGAGCTGGAGATGAGCGAGAGAATATATATATAAGAACAGGGAGATGGAGCTGGTGATGGAAACGAGAGATAGACTGGAGATGGAGTGGAGATGGAGCGAGAGGGCTAGACTGGAGATGGAGCTGATGGAGCAAAGCGAGACTGGCGCTGAGCTGGAGATGGAGCAAAAGCTAGACCTGGCGATGGACCTGGAGATGGAGCTAAAGCCTAGACATGCGATGGAGATGGAGATGGAGCAAAAAGCAAGACATGGCGATGGGAGTTGGGAGATGGAGCAAAAGATAGACTGAAGATGGAGCTGGAGATGGAGCAAAAGCTAGACCTGGAGGATGGTGCAAACCAAAGTCTTGGAACGGAGCTGGAGGATGGAGCAAAAGGCTAATCTGGAGATGGAGCTGGAGATGGCGCAAAAGCTAGACCAGGAGTGGCGCTGAGATGGAGCAAAAGCTAGAACTGGAGCTGGGAGCTGAGAGATGGTGGAAGAGCGTTAGTACCGGGAGATGGCGCTGGAGATGGAGCGAGAGCTAGACGGGAAATGGAGCTGGGATGGAGCGAGGACCTGGACATGGGATGGAGTGGAGATGGGAGCGAGAAGCTTTTTTTTTTTAGACCGGGTGATGGAGCTGGAGATGGAGCGAGAGATAGACGGGAGATGGTGCTGGAGACGGAGCGTGAGATAGACATGGAGATGGAGCTGGAGATGGAACGAGAGATAGACCTGGAGATGGAGCTGGAGATGGGCCAAAAGCGAGACCTGGCGATGGAGCTTGGGGATGGAGCTAAAGCTAGACCTGGCGATGGAGCTGGAGATGGAGCAAAGATAGACCGGCGAAGGGCTGGAGATGGAGCAAAAGCTAGACCCGGAGATGGTGTTGGAGACGGTAGCAAAAAGCTAGACCTGGAGATGGAGCTGGGGATGGAGAATAGCTAGAGCTGCGAGGATGGAGTGGGATGGAGCAAAGGCTAGACCTGGAGGATGGAGCTGGGATGGAGCAAATGCCACAGCTGGAGATGGGCTGGAGATGGAGCAAAAGCTACACCTGGAGATGTGCTGGAGATGCAGCAAAGTAGGACCTGGAGATGGGCTGGAGATGGAGCAATAGCTAGACCTGGAGTGGAGCTGGAGATGGAACAAAAATCAAGACATGGAGATGGAGATGGATATGGAGCAAAAGCTTAGACCTGGAGAAGGAGCTGGAGATGGAGCAAAAGTAGCCCGGAGATGGTGGAGTGGAGTCAAAAGCCGACCTGGAGATGGAGCTGGAGTGGAGTAAAAAGCTAGACCGGTGATGGAGCTGGAGACTGGAGCAAAAAGCTAGACCCGGAGATGGAGCTGGTGATGGAGCAAAAGCATAGACTGGAGATGGAGCCGGAGATGGAGCAAAAGCTAGAACTGGAGATGGAAATGAGATGGAGCGAAAGCTGACCTAGGAGATGGAAGCTGGAGATGGAGCAAAAGCTGAGCTGGAGATGGTGCTGGAGGATGGAGCAAAAAGCAAGACCGGAGATGGCGCTGGAGATGGAGCAAAGCTAGATCTGGAGAAGGAGCTGCGCGATGGAGCAAAAGCTAGACCTGGAGGATGGTGCTGGAGATGGAGCAATAAGTAGACCTGGAGATGTAGCTGGAGATGCAGCAAAAGCTAGGCCAGTAGATGGATCGGAGATGGAGCAATACCTAGACCGGAGATGGAACTGGGATGGAGCAAATGCAAGACCATGGAATGGAGTGGAGACGGGGCAATAGCTTAGACTGAGATGGAGCTGGAGATGGAGCAAAAGCTAGACTGGAGATGGTGCTTGGATATGGAGCAAAGCTAGACCGGGAGATGGAGCTGAGTACAGCAAAGCTAGACCTGGAGATGGAGCTGGAGATGAGAGCAATAGCTAGAACCTGGAGATGGAGCTGGAGATGGAGCGAGAGCTAGACCTGGAGATGGAGAGGGAGGATGGAGATGGAGCCGAGGGAGAGAATAGACCGGGGAGTGGAGCTGGATATGGAGCGAGAGCTAGATCTGCCAGATGGAAGTAGAGATGGGCGAGATCTAGACCTGGAGATGCAGGGCTGGAGATGGTGCGAGAGCTAGACCGGGAGATGGAGCTGGAGATGGAGCGAGAGATAGACCGGGAGATGGCGCTGGAGATGGAGCGAGAGCTAGACCGGAGATGGAGCTGGAAGATGGAGCCGAGAGCTAGACTGGAGATGAGCTTTTGTCCATCTCAAGACTCTTCGACAGGTCTACCTTTTGCTCCATCTCCTGCTCCATCGCCAGGTCTTGCTTTTGCTCCAAACTCAGCTCCATCGCAGGTTCTCGCTTTTTGCTCCATCTCCAGTCCATTCGCCATGTCTCGCTTTTTGCTCCATCTGCAGCCCATCTCCAGGTCTATCTCTCGCTCCATCGCCAGCTCCATCAACCGGTCTATCTCTCGCTCGACCTCCAGCTCCATCTCCCGGTCTAGCTCTCGCACCATCTCCAGCTCCATCTCCAGGTCTAGATCTGCTCCATCTCTAGCTCCTCTCCAGAGTTAGCTCTGCGGCTCCATCTCCAGCTCCATCTCCCGGTCTATCTCTCGCTCCATCTCCATCTCCATCTCCTGGTCTAGCTCTCGCTCCTCCATCTCCAGCTCCATCTCCCAGGCTCTAGCTATGCTCCATCTCCAGCTCCCATCTCCAGGTCTAGCTTTTGCTGCATCTCCTGCTCATCTCAGGTTCTAGCTTTGCTCCATTTTCCAGCACCTTCTCCAGGTCTAGCTTTTAGCTCCATTCCAGCTCCATTCCAGGTCTAGCTTTTGCTCCGATCCCAGCTCCATCTCCGGGTTTAGCTTTTGCTCCTTCCAGCTCCATCTCCAGCTCTAGCTTTTGCTTCCATCTCCAGCTCCATCTCCAGGTCTCGCTTTCGCTCCATCTCAGTTCCATCTCCAGTTTCTAGCTTTTTGCTCCATCTCCAGTTCTAGCTTTTGCTCCATTCAGCTCATCTCCAGGTCTAGCTTTTGCTCCATCACCAATCCATCTCCGGTCTAGCTATGCTCCCATCTCCAGCTCCGATCTCAGGTCTAGCTTTTGCTCATATCCATCTCCATCTCCAGGTCTGCTTTTGTTTCCATCTCAAGCTCCATCTCCTAGTGTTGTCTTTTGCTCCCTTCCTAGCTCCTTCTCCAGGCTCTAGCTTTTTCTCCATCTCCAGCTCATCTCCAGGTCTAGCTATTTTGCTCCATCTCAGCTCCTATCTCCAGCTCTAGCTATTGCTCCATCTCCAGCGCCATCTCCGGTCTTAGCCTTTGCTCCATTCTACAGCTCTTCGCAGGTATATCTTTTGCTCCATCTCGAGCTCCATCGCCAGGTCTAGCTTAGCTCCATCTCCAGCTCCATCGCCAGGTTCGCTTTTGTTCCATCTCCAGCTCCATCGCCAGGTCTATGCTTTGCTCCATCTCCAGCTCCATCTCCAGGTCTAGCGTTTTGCTCCATCAAACAGCTCCATCTCCAGGTCTAGCTTTTGCTCCATCATCTCCAGCTCCATCTCCATGTCGAGATTTTGCTCCATCTCCAGCTCCATTCCGGGTCTTGCTTTTGCTCCTCTTCAGCTCCATTCCATGTCTAGCTTTTGCTCCAGCTACAGGCTCCATCTCCAGAATCTAGCTATTGCTCCATCTCCATTCCATTCCATCTGCAGGTCTAGCTTTTGCTCCATCTCCAGCTCCATCTCCATGTCCTAGATGTTTGTCCATCTACAGCTCCATCTCCGGGGTCTAGGCTTTTGCTCATCTCCAGCTCAAATATCCATGTTCTAGCTTTTGTCCTTCTCCATCCATCTCCAGGGTCTTGCTTTTGCTCCCTTCTACAGCTCCATGTCCAGGTCTAGCTATTGCTCCATCTGTCCATTTCTATCTACAGGTCTAGCTTTTGCTGATCTCAGCTACATCTCCAGGGTCTAGCTTTTGCTCATTCTCCAGCACTGTCTCCGGGTCTAGCTTTTGCTCCATCTCTAGTCTTCTCCAGTGTCTAGCTTTTGCTCCATCTCCAGCTCCATCTCGTGTGTTGCTTTTGCTCATTCCCAGCTCCCAAAAGCTAGACCTGGAGATGGAGCTGGAGATGGAGTAAAAGCTAGACCGGTTGATGGAGCTGGGATGGAGCAAAAGCTAGACCCGTTAGATGCAGCTGGTGTGGAGCAATACCTAGACCCGGAGATGGAGCTGGAGAAGGAGCAAAAGCTAGACCTGGATGAAGGAGTTGGAGATGGAGCAAAAGCTAGACCTGGTGATGGTGCCAGGAGATGGAGCAATAAGCTAGACCTGGAGATGTAGCTGGAGATGCACGCAAAAGATAGACTGTTAGATGTATCTGGAGATGGAGCAATACCTAGACCCGTAGAATGGAGCTGGAGATGGAGCAAACAAGACTGGACATGGAGCTGGAGTCGGAGCAAAAGCTAGACCTGGAGATGGAGTGGGAGATGGAGGCAAAGGCTAGACCTGGAGATGGTGCTGGAAATGGAGCAAAAGCTAGACCTGCAGATGGAGGGGGGTATGGTAGATGCAGCAAAAAGCTAGACCTGGAGATGGAAGCTGGAGATGGAAGCAATAGCTAGGACTGGAGATTGGAGTGGAGTGGAGCGAGGAGCTAGACCTGGTATGGAGATGGAGATGGTGCGAGAGATAGACGGAGATGGAGCTGGAGATGGAGCGAGAAGCTAGATTGGAGATTGGAGCTAGAGATGGAGCGAGATCTAGACCTGGAGATGGAGCTGGAGATGTTGCGAGGCTAGACGGGAGATGGAGCTGGAGATCGAGCGGGAGATAGACCGGGAGATGGAGCTGGAGATGGAGCGAGAGCTAGACCTTTAGGAGATGGAGCTGGAGATGGAGCGAGAGCTAGACTGGAGATGGAGCTTTTGCTCCATCTCCAGCTCCTCGCCAGTCTATCTTTTGCTCATCTCCAGCTCCATCGCCAGGTCTTGCTTTTGCTCCAACTCAGCTCCATCGCGGTCTCGCTTTTGCCTCCATCTCCAGCTCATCGCCATGTCTCGCTTTTGCTCCATCTCCAGCCTCCATCTCAGGTCTATCTCTCGTCATCTCAGCTCCATTCCCTTGTCTTAGCTCGCATCATTCCAGCTCAATTCCAGGTCTAGATCTCGCTCCATCTCTAGCTACATCTCCAGATCTAGGCTCTCGCACATCTCAGCTCCATCTCCGCGGTCTTTCTCTCGCTCCTCTCCTTCTCCATCTCCACGGTCTAGCTCTCGCCTCCATCGCCAAGTCCATCTCAGGTCTAGGCTATTGACTCCTTCTCCAGCTCCATCTCAGGTTAGATTTGCTGCATCTCCAGCTCCATCTCCATTCTTTTCTCTAGCTTTTCCTCCATTTCAGCACTATTCCGGTTAGCTTTTGCTCCATCTCTAGCTCCATCGCCAGGTTAGAATTTGCTACCATCTCCAGCTCCATCACGGGTCTAGCTTTTGCTCCACTTCGGTCTAGCTTTTGCTCATTAATCCATCTCGGGTCTAGCTTTTGCTCCATCTCCAGTTTCATCTCCAGGTTAGCTTTTGCTCATCTCTAGTCCATCTATTTAGTTTTGAGATCTC
>JAVHYY010000512.1:0-36740 GCA_035221665.1 Okamejei kenojei | reverse complement strand
CCCCTCATACCCCCTCCCCCCCCCCTTTTTACCCAGCCACCACCCACTTTCACACCCCTCCCCCCTACCAAGTCCCACCGGTCTTCTTTATTAAGTCCAAATAGCCCCACTCCCCCCCCCCCTTTCGCCACCCAAACAGCCGCGCAAATAGTCGAGGGAACTTGACTTTTGAGGTCTTTTCTTTAAAATGATGAAAGGGCGAATGCATTTGACAGAGTTGTTGACCGTGGATAGGTTTTTCCCATTGGAGGGTAGGGAAGATTCAAAACTAGAGGGCATCATTGATTTGAGAATTAAGGGGCAGAAAGAAGTTTAGGGGTAACGGTAGAGGGGGAACTTCTTTTCTCAGAGGGTGGTGGCGTGTGGAATCAGCTTCCAGCAAGAGAAAGTGGTGGAGGGCTGGAAATCGATTTTAACATTTTTAATAGGTAAATGTGGATAGGTATATGGACCGTGAAGGGAAAATGGAGGGGTATGGTCTGACGTGCAGGTAGGATGGGAATTGGGTGGGGGGGAAAAAAAACAAACGTGGTCGCACGGATGGAAGGGCCGACCGCCGCGAGAGGGCCCTGTTTCCGTGCTAGTAATTGTTAATATGGTTATATGGTTTTTTGGTTTAATTAGTGTTTTTAATGTGAGTAAACAACTATATATAAGTGTTTAATGTGGGAGATTAAACAACTTTATACAGTTTTAATGTGTCCTTAAATGTGTTTAATGTGTGTGATAAACAACTTATATAGGAGTGTTTAATGTGAGTATGAAACATGGTTAAATAGTGTTTAATGTGAGATAAACAACATATAGTGATTTAATGTGGGATAAACAACGTATTTAGTGTTTAATGTGACTTCTTAATAGTGTTTAATGTGAGAGAAAACAAACTCCTTTATATAGTGTTTACATGTGAGAATAAACAATCTTATATAGTGTTTAATGTGAGATAAAAAACATTATAGTGTTAAATGTGAGATTCTAAACAATTTTACAGTTTAATGTGACCTTAGATAGTGTTTTAATGTGAGATAAACAACCTTTAAATAGTGTTTAATGTGAGAGATATAAACAACATATAGTGTTTAATTGTGAGAATTAAAAACTATATATAGTGTTGAATGTGACTTATAGTGTTTTATTGTGAGATGGATTAAACAAACTTTATTAGTGTTTAATGGTGAGTAAAAACTCATATATAGTGGTTAATGTCGAGTTGATAAACAAAATTTAGTGTTTATGTGAGATAAACAATCTTATCTAGTGTTTTTTATGTGAGTGATGTGAGATAAACAATCTTTAATAAACAACTTTTATAGTGTTTTTAATGTGAGATAAACAACTATATAGTGTATAATGTGAGATAAACAACTTATATAGTGTTTTAATGTGAGCGGATAAAACAACTTATTATAGTGTTTTTAATGTGAGATAAACAAACTTAAATAGTGTTTAATGTGAGATATAAAACTTTATATAGTGGGTTTTAATGTGAGATAAACAACTTCTTATTGTGTTTTTTGTGAGATAAACACATATAGTGTTTTTGAATGTGAGGGGATAAACAACTCTATAGTGTTAATGTGAGATAAAACAATTATATGTGTTTAATGTGAGATAACAAATTATATAGTGTTTTAATGTGAGTTAAACACCTTAATAGTGTTTAATGTGAGATCAAAAAATTTATATAGTGTTTTAATGTGAGATAAACAACTTAAATAGTGTTTTAATGTGTGATAAACAACTTATATAGTGTTTATTGTGAGATAAAACAAACATTAGTGTTTAATGTGTGAGTTAAACAAACTTATATTGTGTTTATTGTGACATATAGTGTTTTAAGTTATAATTGGGAGATTAACTATTATATAGTGTTAAATGTGAGAGATAATCAATCTTATATTGTGTTTATTGTGACTTGAATAGTTGTTTAATGTGAGGAATATTAACCTTTATATAGTGTTTATGGGGGATAAACAATCTTAAAATAGTGTTTAATGTGGACTTAAATAGTGTTTTTAATGTGAGATCGAAACTTATATAGTGTTTAATGTGAGATAAACAACCTAAATAGTGTTTAATAATAATATAAAACAACTTAACTTAAAACTGTTAATGTAACCTTCAGACCCTTTCTGTCTGAATGAAATTTCGTTTTTGCCTTGCGAGCATAACTTTAATAAAAACTAATCCACACAACCAACACAAATTTTAACATCCGCACATGAGTTCACCAGCACTCCTCACTGTGGTGGAAGGCCAAAAAAAAGTCTTAGAGTTTTGTCTTCTTGCCTCCTAGATCTCCCTACGGCGCTGAGGGCGGTCCAGGCCTCCGAGTTGTCGTTCCACTAGGCCTGCGGCTGAGCCTCGAGAAGGCGGGCAGCCAGCCGCCACCACCGTCGCCGGAAAAAAAAACGCTCTTGCTCTGCTTGCCATTGTCTGAAGCTCGGTGTCACGTGGACGCTGATTGGATGGACACCGCCAGCTCCGCCATTTAGGCACTCTGCACCAGACGGAGACAGTGACGGGGGGAACTCGAAACAAGAAAAAAGTCGGTTTCTAAATAAAAGTCGCATCCCCCCCCCCCCCCCAGAACATATAATGTTTTAATATTTATAAACAACTTAAATAATATATTCAATTATAATAATCTTAAATATCTATAAGAAATTTATTATTAATGATCTGGATGAGGGAATAATTGAAGGCAATATCTCCAATGTTGCGGATGACACTAAGTGGGGGCAGTGTTTTAGTGTACGCTGTGAGGAGGATCTAGGAGACTGCAAGGTGAATTGGAAAGGCTTGGGTCTGGGTGGAGTGGGCAAATGTTTGGCAG
The DNA here is from genome assembly GCA_035221665.1 of Okamejei kenojei. Taxonomy (NCBI): domain Eukaryota; kingdom Metazoa; phylum Chordata; class Chondrichthyes; order Rajiformes; family Rajidae; genus Okamejei; species Okamejei kenojei. The sequence continues at coordinate 33,904 of JAVHYY010000512.1, read as the reverse complement.
TGGCAGATGGCCGTATAATGTGGATAAATGTGAGGGTTATCACCTTTGGTGGCAAAAAATACAGGGGAGGAAAGCAGACTATTATAGAATGGTTGGCCGATTAGGCCGATTTTAGGAACGATAGGAAAAGGGGAGATGCAACGAGACCTGGGTGTCATGGTACCACCAGTCATTTGAAAGTAGGCATTGCAGGTGCGCTGGCAGTGAAGAAAGCGAATGGCTTCTGTTGGCATTCATAGCAAAAGGATTTGAGTACAGGAGCAGGGAGGTTCTACTTCAGTTGTACCGGGTGGGGGGTTTTGTGTTTTTGTTTTGATGTGATGAGTGTTGATTGTATTTGGGGGGGAAAATGTTATTTTGAGTTGATTGTGCTGTTGTTTGAGACTGGGGGGGGGGGGGATGTGTGTGAGACCACAACTGGGGAGTATATTGGCGTTGCAGTTTTTGGTCTCCTATCTGAGGAAAGGAAAGGATCATTAATGCCATAGAGGGAGTGCAGAGAAGGTTCCCAGACTGATATCCTGGGATGTCAGGACTGTCTTATGAAGAAAGACTGGGAATAGCTCGGTTTATATACTCTCTGGAAATGTAGGAGATTGAGAGGGGGATCTTATAGGAAGAAACTTACAAAATTTTAAGGGGTTGGGACAGGCTAGAGATGCAGGGAAGATTGTTCCCGATGTTGGGGAAGTCCAGGACAAGGGGTCACAGTTTATGATAAGGGGGAGAAATTACTTTAAGACCGAGATGAGAAAGACTTTCCCCGAGAGGAGATGAGAAAGGGGAAAAGAATAGAAAGGACTTTGTTCACACAGAGAGTGGTTGTAAGTCTCTGGAACTCTCTGCCACCAGAGGGTTAGTGGGGAAGTTGAGGCAGTTCATTGGCTCTATATTTAAGAGTGAGTTGGATGTGGCCCTTGTGGCTAAGGGGTTCAGAGGGTTATGCGAGAGAAGGGCAGGTAGAGGGGATACTGAGTAGGATTGATCAGCCATGATATATTGATTGGCGGGCAGCTCGAAGGAGGGCTCTCTGAATGGCTCCTCTTGCACCTAATTTCTATGTCTATGTTTTTCTTTTCTATGTATAATAGCTGTTTAATGTAATAAACAAAATTAAATACGATTAACATCAATAACTTAAAACTAATAATAGTTAATGTAATATAAATTGACTACGGAATGAAGGCCGACCGAAACCCTTTTCATATTTATTTGATCGCTTGTATTTTATGGGTCTTAAATTTTTAATAATTATAAAAAATAAAAAAAAAAATTTAACCTATTAATACCAACACTAAATGCTCTAAATAAGAATAACTAGGACTAAAAACTTGATAAACATCCTTTTGGTTAGTACATTTATTATTTGTATTAGTAGTAATGATCTCTATTCCCTGAAAAACCTGTAAAAACTTTACCTCGAATCCCCCTCACGCTCCTCTGACTCCTCCCCCACCTCCCCCCCCCCCCGCCACCCCTGATCTCCTTCCCTCCTTCATTTCTCTCCTCCTCTAATCCCGAACTTTTCCCTATTCTTAATCCCCCCTCACGCTCCCTGCCTTCCTCCCCCCTTCCCACCCCCCCCCCCCCCCGACCCCTGACTCTCCTCTAACTCCTTTTCATATCTCTACCCTCTTCTAATCCCTGAAACTTTTACCCTCTAATCCCCCCCCTCACCGCTCCTGCACCCTCCACACCCTCCCCCCCCCCGTACCCCTGACTCTTTCTCTCCCTCCTCATTTCTCTACCCTCTAATCCCTGAACTTTTCCTCTAATTCCCCCCCCCCCGCGCACCGCTCCTCCCCCCCCGCCGACACCGCTCTACCCCCTCCCCCAACTCCTCCTTTCCCCCCCCCCCGCATCCCTCCTGACTCTCCTTCCCTCCTCATTCTCTACCTTAATCTCTGAACTTTACCCTCTTAATCCCCCCCTCCCCTCACCGCTCCTCTGCTCCTCACCACCCCTCCCACCCCCCCTCACCCTGACTCACCTCTCCCTCCTTCATTCTCTACTTTCTAATCTCCTGCTTTTACCATCTAATCCCCCTCACCGCTCCTGCCTCCTCCCCCCCCCCCCCCACACCCCTGACTCTCCTCTCCTCCTTCATTCCTACCTCTAATCTCTGAACTTTACCCTCTAATCCCCCCCTAACCTCTCCTCCCCCTGCCGATCCCCAGGCTGCTCTGAAAATAAATAAGTTTATCCATTTTAGGAGCAGTTACTCTTCATTTTTAATGCATTTAGAAACACAGAAACATAGACAATAGGGGCAGGAGGAGGCCATTCAACATGATCTGGATGGGTGGGTGGGTTGAGTGAGTTAGAACACAGAACATAGACAATAGGGGCAGGAGGAGGCCATTCAGCCCTTCGAGCCTGCACCGCCATTCAATATGATCACGGCTGATCATCCAACTCAGTATCCCGTACCTGCCTTCTCTCCATACCCCTGGATCCCTTTAGCCACAAGGTCCACATCTAAACTCTCTCTTAAATATAGCCAACAAACTGGCTCAATACCTTCTGTGGGCTCTCAGGAATTCCACAGACTCTCCACTCTCTTGTGTGTGAAAAGGATAATGTTTTTCTCTTCTCGGTCCTAAAGGACTTCCCCCTTATCCTTAAACTGTGTGAGCCCTTGTCCTGGACTTCCAACTTCGGGGAACATCTTCTGCCATCGAGGAAAAATCAGCCTGTCCGACCCTTAGAGATTGGCAGTAATTCTTAGGATGAAATGAAATACCAATAATAAATGCAATAAAATAAAAAATAGTTCTAGTCAGTGAGTTTACGTCACGGTCCCTGATAGGACAATAAAATTCTTGCTTTTCGCTTTTAGCACAAGAACATAGTACGCATGAATACAGAACAGATCAGTGTGTCCATATACCATTGTATAAATATTTACACACATGAATAAATAAATGATGAAGTAGCAAATAAACGGATAATGGGTTATAGTTTGTTCAGAGTTTAGTCCGAGCCAGGTTAATTGCTGATGGCCGTGGGGGGACGTTGCTATTTCCTGAACCTGGTCGTTCCAAGATTTCAGGCTCCTGTACCTTTACTGAGGTAGCTGAGAGAGAGATGATGTGTGTGGCCAGGGTGGTGTGTGGGTTCTTTGTTGATTGCTGCCGGCCTTTTTGAGCCAGCGAACTCGACCAGATCCCCTCTACGGAGGGAGAGTACGACAAGATGATGGACTGGGCAGTGTTTACTTCTTCTTGATAGTCTTTTTCCCCAGGGCTCTAAGTTTGCGAACGAGCCACGGATGGAACCGGTCAGCACCTGCAGAGTAGGAGAGTCTCTTGACACGACGACTCTCCGTAATTCCTCGGGAAGTAGAGGCGCTGGTGGGCTTTCTTGATAATTGCATCAGTGGCAATTTGGGACTGAGACGAGGAAACAATTTTTCTCACAGAGAGTTGTGAGTCTGTGGATTCTCTGTCCAGAGGGCTGTGGGCCGGTTTCCTATGGATCCTTTCAAGAGAGACCTCCATATCTACTACTAACATTGATAGACATCCTTATTTGTAGTGCATTTATGTTTGGTATTAATATAGAAACATAGACAATAGGTGCAGGAGGAGGCCATTTGGACCTTTGAGCCAGAACAGCAACCGCAGCACCGCCAATTCACTGTGATCACGGCTGATCGTCCCTAATCAATAACCCGTGCCTGCCTTCTCCCCGTATCCCTCGACTCCACCAGCCCCTAGAGCTCTATCCAACTCTCTCTTAAATCCATCCAGTGACTTGGCCTCCACTGCCCTCTGTGGCAGGGAATCCCACAGATTCACAACCCTCTGGGTGGAAAAGTTTCTCCTCATCTCAGTCCTAAATGACCTCCCCTTTATTCTAAGACTGTGTGGCCCCTGGTTCTGGACTCGCCCAACATTGGGAACAAATTTCCTGCATCTAGCTTGTCCAGTCCTTTTATAATTTTATATGTTTCTATAAGATTCCCCCCTCATCCTTCTAAACTCCAGTGAATACAAGCCTAGTCTTTTCAATCTTTCCTCATATGACAGTCCCGCCATCCCAGGGATCGATCTGGTGAACCTACGCTGGGCTCCCTCAATCACAAGGATGTCCTTCCTCAAATTAGGAGACCAATTGTTTATTTATTCATGTGTATATATATTTATACAATGGTATATGGACACACTGATCTGTTCTGTATTCATGTGGTCTATATTCTGTTGAGCTGAAGCAGAGCTCGAATTTCCTTCTCCTGTCCTTGTCCGAATTTCCTTGTCCTTACACAACAGTAAACTCACTCGAACTAGAACTATTAAAAGTGATTATATAATTACTATTAATACTGTCACTAAGTGCACTAAAAATAAAAAAAACTACCACTAAAATTGAAAGACTTCCCTATTTTTAGTGCAATTATTATCAATGTATTATAGACAACAGGTGCAGGAGGAGGCCACTCGGCCCTTCGAGCCAGCACCGCCATTCACTGTGATCACGGCTGATCGTCCCCAATCAGTTCCCCGTTCCTGCCTCTCCACATAGCCCCTGACTCCGCTATCTTTAAGAGCCCTATCTAGCTCTCTCTTGAAAGCATCCGGAGAACCGGCCTCCACCGCCCTCTGAGGCAGAGAATCCCACAGATTCACAACCCTCTGGGTGGAAAAGTTCTCCTCATCTCCGTTCCAAATGTCCGACCCCTTATTCTTAAACTGTGTGTGTGTGTGTGTGTGTGGCCCCTGGTTCTGGACTCCCCCAACATCGGGAACATGTTTCCTGCCTCTAGCGTGTCCAAACCCTTAATAATCTTATATGTTTCAATGAGATCCCCTCTCATCCTTCTAAACTCCAGAGTGTACAAGCCCAGCCGCTCCATTCTCTCAGCGTATGACAGTCCCGCCATCCCGGGAATTAACCTGGTGAACCTACGCTGGGCTCCCTCAATAGCAAGGATGTCCTTCCTCAAATTAGGGGACCAAAACTGCACACAATACTCCAGGTGTGGTCTCACCAGGGCCCTGTACAAGCTGCAGAAGGACTTTTGCTCTGACTCAACTCCTCTTGTTATAAAGGCCAACAGGCCATTGGCTTTCTTCACTGCCTGCTGTACCTGCATGCTTACTTTCATAGACTGATGAACAAGGACCCCCAGATCCCGTTGTACTCCCCCTTTTCCCAACTTGACGCCATTTAGATAATAATCTACCTTCCTGTTTTTGCCACCAAAGTGGATTTACCTCAACATTTATCCGTATCTCTCTGCATGGAAAAGTTTCTTCTCGTCTCCGTTCTAAATGTCCGACCCCTTATTCTTAAACTGTGTGTGTGTGTGGCCCCTGGTTCTGGACTCCCCCAACATCGGGAACATGTTTCCTGCCTCTAGCGTGTCCAAACCCTTAATAATCTTATATGTTTCAATGAGATCTCCTCTCTCTCCGTTCCTCTCTCTCTCTCCGTTCCTCTCTCTCTCTCTCTCTCTCTCTCTCTCTCTCTCTCTCTCGCAAGCTCCTCCCGCAGTCTCACCCGATCCCTCCCCCGGAACTGCAGGGAGAGAGAACGCAGAAACATATCGAGTGTCGCAGATAGAGAGAGAGGAGTAAGTCTGGGGAGAGGCGGAGAGAGAGAAAGACAGAGATAGACAGAGAGAGTGACAGAGAGAGAGACGGAGAGAGAGAGAGAGAGAGACAGGGAGACAGGGGGAGAGAGAAAGACAGAGATAGAGACATGAGAGAGACAGACAGACAGAGAGAGAGAGGACAGAGAGAGGACGAGGAGAGAGAGACAGACAGCGACAGAGACACACAGAGAGCGAGAGAGAGACAGAAACAGAGACAGAAAGACAGAGAGAGAGAGAGAGACAGAGAGAGACAGAGAGAGACAGACAGACAGAGAGAGAAAGAGAGAGAGAGAGATGAGAGACAGAGAGCGGAGAGAGAGACAGAGAGACAGGGAAGAGAGAAAGACAGAGAGAGAGACAGAGAGAGACAGACAGAGAGAGAGAGACAGAGAGAGAGAGAGACAGAGAGAGAGAGACAGAGAGAGAGAGACAGAGAGCGAGAGACAGAGAGAGAAGACAGACAGACAGAGACACACAGAGAGCGAGAGAGAGACAGAGAACAGAGAGACGAAAGAGCAAAGACAGAGAGAGAGAAAGAGAGAGAGAGAGACAGAGATGAGACAGAGAGAGAAGGAGAGAGAGGAGAGAGAGAAGAGCAGAAAGAGACAAGAAGAGAGGAAAGAGAGAGGGAAAGAGAGAGACAGAGGAGAAACAGAGAGAGAGAGGAAGAGAAAGAGAGAGACAGAGACAGGAGAGCAGGAGAGAGAGAGAAGAGAGAGAGACGGAGACGGAAAGAGAGAGAGAGGAGAGAGAGTGGAGAGAGGGAGGGAGGGGATGAGGGGAGGTTTAAGATACTTTCTTTAACCCCTGATTTTTTTCCCAAGAATCCAAGACTCAGCTAACGACCAAAGATGTGGAATCAAGGTAAGATATCGTTTCTCGTTTAGAGATAGAGCGCGGAAACAGGCCCTTCATGCCCCGTCTACACTAGTCCCACCCCGACCAACATGCCCCGTCTACACTAGTCCCACCCGACAAACATGCCCCATTACACTAGTCCACCCGACCCCGACCAAACATGCCCCATCTACACTAGTCCCACCCCGACCAAACATGCCCCGTCTACACTAGTACCTCCCGACCAACATGCCCCGTTACTACCACCCCGACCAACATGCCCCCGTCTACACTAGTCCCACCCCGACCAACATGCCCCGTCTACACTAGTCCCACCCCGACCAACATGCCCCGTCTACACTAGTCCCACCCCGACCAACATGCCCCCCCCGTCTACACTAGTCCCCACCCCGACCAACATGCCCCGTTACACTAGTCCCACCACCGACCAACATGCCCCGTCTACACTAGTCCACCCGACCAACTTGCCCCGTCTACACTAGTTCCACCCCGACCAACTTGCCCGTCTACACTAGTCCACCCCGACCAACATGCCCCATCTACACTTAGTCCCTCCCGGACCAACATGCCCCGTCTACACTAGTCCCACCCCCCGACCAACATGCCCCGTCTACACTAGTCCCACCCCGACCAACATGCCCCGTCTACACTAGTCCCACCCCGACCAACATGCCCCATCTACACTAGTCCCACCTGCCCGCGTTTGGCCCATATCCCTCCAAACCTGTCCTATCCATGTACCTGTCCAAGTGTCTCTTAAACGTTGCCTCAACTACCTCCTCCGGCAGCTCGTTCCATACACCCACCACCCTCGAAAAGTGTGGAAAAGTTGCCCCTCAGGTTCCTATTCAGTTTTTCCCCGCCCCCGCGTCTCTCACCTTAAACCCGTGTCCTCTGGTCCTCGATTCCCCTACTCTGGGCAAGAGACTCTGTGCGTCTGTCTACCCGATCTATTCCCCTGGTGATTTTGTACACCTCTATAAGATCGCCCCCCATCCTCCTGCGCTCCAGGGAATAGAGTCCCAGCCCTTTGCCCCGACCTCTCCCTGTAGCTCAGGCCCCTCGAGTCCCGGCAACATCCTCGTCAATCTTCTCCGCGCCCCTTTCCAGTTCGACAACATTCTTCCTAAAGCGAATGGCATGTTAGCCTCATTCTTAAAATCCATTTAGAACGGAGACGAGGAGAAACCTTTTCCACCCAGAGAGTTGTGGATCAGTGTGAGGTTTATCCACTTTGGTGGCAAAAACAGGAAGGCAGATTATTATCTAAATGGTGTCAAGTTGGGAAAAGGGGGATCTGGGGGTCCTTGTTCATCAGTCTATGAAAGTAAGCATGCAGGTACAGCAGGCAGTGAAGAAAGCCAATGGCCTGTTGGCCTTTATAACAAGAGGAGTTGAGTCTAGGAGCAAAGAGGTCCTTCTGCAGTTGTACAGGGCCCTGGTGAGACCACACCTGGAGTATTGTGTGCAGTTTTGGTCCCCTAATTTGAGGAAGGACATTCTTGCTATTGAGGGAGCCCAGCGTAGGTTTACAAAGGACAGTACTCATCCCGATGGTCTCCGGATGTATATCGATTAAAGTGAGACCACACCTGGAGTATTGTGTGCAGTTTTGGTCCCCTAATTTGAGGAAGGACATTCTTGCTATTGAGGGAGCCCAGCGTAGGTTCACCAGGTTAATTCCCGGGATGGCGGGACTGTCATACGCTGAGAGAATGGAGCGGCTGGGCTTGTACACTCTGGAGTTTAGAAGGATGAGAGGGGATCTCATTGAAACATTAAGGGTTTGGACACGCTAGAGGCAGGAAACATGTTCCCGATGTTGGGGGAGTCCAGAACCAGGGGCCACACCACACACAGTTTAAGAATAAGGGGTCGGCATTTGGGACTGAGATGAGGAGAAACTTTTCCACCCAGAGAGTTGTGAATCTGTGGGATTCTCTGCCTCAGAGGGCGGTGGAGGCCGGTTCTCTGGATGCTTTTTTCAAGAGAGAGCTAGATAGGGCTCTTAAAGATAGCGGAGTCAGGGGCTATGTGGAGGAGGCAGGAACGGGGAACTGATTGGGGACGATCAGCCGTGATCACAGTGAATGGCGGTGCTGGCTCGAAGGGCCGAATGGCCTCTACTCCTGCACCTGTTGTCTGTTGTCTTCAGACTCTGAAGAAGGATCTCAACCCGAAACGTTACCAAAAACCAACAGGGAACAAGATGTCAATTTCCTAGTATGAAAATGTCCATAACTTTTTTAAAACTGAAGTTAGGAAAGTGAATTTGGTAAATATTAAAGGTTATTTTATGCTTTATCTATTGGATAATAGAAACATAGACAATAGGTGCAGGAGGAGGCCATTCGGCCCTTCGAGCCAGCACCGCCATTCAATATGATCACGGCTGATCATCCAACTCAGTATCCCGTACCTGCCTTCTCTCCGTACCCCCTGATCCCTTTAGCCACAAGGGCCACATCTAACTCCCTCTTAAATATAGCCAATGAACTGGCCTCAACTACCTTCTGTGGCAGAGAATTCCACAGACTCACCACTCTCTGTGTGTGAAAAGAAAAATGTTTTTCTCATCTCGGTCCTAAAAGACTTCCCCCTTATCCTTAAACTGTGTGACCCCTTGTCCTGGACTTCCCCAACATCGGGAACAATCTTCCTGCCATCGGGAACAATCTAGCCTGTCCAACCCCTTAAGAATTTTGTAAGTTTCTATAAGATCCCCCCTCAATCTTCTAAATTCCAGCGAGTACAAGCCGAGTCTATCCAGTCTTTCTTCATATGGAAGTCCTGCCATCCCAGGAATCAGTCTGGTGAACCTTCTCTGTACTCCCTCTATGGCAAGAATGTCTTTCCTCAGATTAGGAGACCAAAACTGTACGCAATATCAGGTGTGGCCTCACAAGACCCTGTACAACTGCAGTATAACCCTCCCTGTCTTTGTACTCAAATCCTTTGCTATGAAAGCTAACATACCATTCGCTTTCTTTTTCACAGGCCTGCTGCACTTGCATGCCTACTTTCAATGACTGGTGTACCGATGACCCCAGGTCTCGCTGCATCTCCCCTTTTCCTAATCGGCCACATTCAGATAATAGTCTACCTTCCTGTTTTTGCCACCAAAGTGGATTAACCTCACATTTATCCACATTATACTGCATCTGCCAAGCATTTGCCCACTCACCAGCCTATCCAAGTCACCTTGCAGTCTCCTAGCATCCTCTCACAGCTAACACTGCCCCCCAGCTTCGTGTCATCCGCAAACTTGGAGATGTTGCCATTCAATTCCTCCCTCATCCAGATCATTAATATATATTGATGGAAAAAAATAGCTGGGGTCCAGCATTGAGCCTTGCGGTACCCCACTAGTCACTCCTAATAGACCATATCAGAGGGTATGGAGAGAAGGCAGGTACGGGATACTGAGTTGGATGATCAGCCGTGATCATATTGAATGGCGGTGCAGGCTCGAAGGGCTGAATGGCCTACTCCTGCACCTATTTTCTGTGTTTCTATGTTTCTATTATCGCAGAACCCTCGCGACCGGGTCTACAAACGCTGGTCTGAACAGTGGTGATAGGTAGTGCGGCGGATGCAGTGTGCGAGGACTAACGCATATTTTTTTTTTCCTTTTTCTCCCCTCTCTCTCTCTTCAGCAACACAACCAACAACAATGACCACCAGGCCCCTACCCCCCTCCCCAACAGAACCCAGCTCTCCGCCCCATTATGCCGAACCCTGCTACCCCCACCCGGCGGCCCCCGGGGTTCCCCCCTCAGTGCGGTCAGGGGTTCCCTCATCAGGGCCCCCCCATGTATCCCCACCACCCCCGGCCCCCACCTGCCGCCCGCCATTACCGGGGGGCACACGCCTTCCCCCCCAGCCCTGCGGGCCCTTTCTCCCCTCCCACGTTGGTCCGGGCTGCGGGCCACACAAGGAATGGCAAAGAAAAAAGACGGGACGGCAAGAAGGAACACGGGAAACACGGAAAAACACGGGAAACACGGGATAACGGGAGGTGCGTGATCGTGTGCTGAAGTAGGACCTGAAGACATCGACCGACGCCTTCTTACTTAAATGTGTGTGTGGCCCCTGTTCTGGACTCGCAAAGTGTCCTCCTCATCTCAATCCCAAATGCCATCAGACTCACAACTCTCTGGGTGGGAAAAAGTTTCTCCTTCATCTCCGCTCGAAATGGCCGACCCTTATATTCTTAAACTGTGTGTGTGTGTGTGCCCCTGTTTCTGGACTCCACCAAAATCGGGAACTGTTTCCTGCCTCTAGCGTGTCCAAACCCTTAACAATCTTATATGTTTCAATGAGATCCCCTCTCATCCTTCTAAACTCCAGAGTGTACAAGCCAGCGCTCCATTCTCTCAGCGTATGACAGTCCCGCCATCCCGGGAATTAACCTGGTGAACCTACGCTGGGCTCCCTCAATAGCAAGAATGTCCTTCCTCAAATTAGGGGACCAAAACTGCACACAATACTCCAGGTGTGGTCTCACTTTAATCGATATACATCCGGAGACCATCGGGATGAGTACTGTCCTTTGTAAACCTACGCTGGGCTCCCTCAATAGCAAGAATGTCCTTCCTCAAATTAGGGGACCAAAACTGCACACAATACTCCAGGTGTGGTCTCACCAGGGCCCTGTACAACTGCAGAAGGACCTCTTTGCTCCTAGACTCAACTCCTCTTGTTATGAAGGCCAACAGGCCTCGCTCTCTCTCTCCTCTTCATCGTTTCATTCAGATTGATGTTATATTTTACAAGTTATTCACAATACTCCAGGTGTGGTCTCACCAGGGCCCTGTACAACTGCAGAAGGACCTCTTTGCTCCTATAACTCAACTCCTCTTGTTATGAAGGCCAACAGGCCTCGCTCTCTCTCCTCTTCATCGTTTCGTTCAGATTGATGTTATATTTTACAAGTTATTCACAATACTCCAGGTGTGGTCTCTTGTTATGAAGGCCAACAGGCCAAAACTGCACACAATACTCCAGGTGTGGCCTGTTTCCGCGCAGTAACTCTAAACTAAACTAATACAGATAAATATATAATCAGTAAGACAATAAATGTCCAGCCACGAGAGTTCAAAGTCCATGGTGTAGCCTTAGACATGGTCCATAGAAGATCACACTTGCTGCTGTTACAGTTACACATTGATCTACTTTAGTTCAGAGAATGGTAACAGGCCCTTCCCCACCGGGTCTGTGGTGACCAGCGATCGCCCATTCACACTAACGCTATCCCATGCACACACGCGCACACGTACGCGCACACACACACACACACACACACGCACGCACGCACATACACACACACACACCCCGAATCCAATTAACCTACAAAACCGCCCGTCTTTGGAGTGTGGGAGGAAACCGGAGCGCCCGGAGAAAACCCACTCAGGTCACGGGGAGAATAGCCAAAGACAGTAGTTTTGGTGCAGGAGTAGAGGCCATTCGGCCCTTCGAGCCAGCACCGCCATTCACTGTGATCACGGCTGATCGTCCCCAATCAGTTCCCCGTTCCTGCCTCCTCCACATAGCCCCTGACTCCGCTATCTTTAAGAGCCCTATCTAGCTCTCTCTTGAAAGCATCCAGAGAACCGGCCTCCACCGCCCTCTGAGGCAGAGAATCCCACAGATTCACAACCCTCTGGGTGGAAAAGTTTCTCCTCATCTCAGTCCCAAATGGCCGACCCCTTATTCTTAAACTGTGTGTGTGTGGCCCCTGGTTCTGGACTCCCCCAACATCGGGAACATGTTTCCTGCCTCTAGCGTGTCCAAACCCTTAATAATCTTATATGTTTCAATGGAATCCCTCTCATCCTTCTAAACTCCAGAGTGTACAAGCCCAGCCGCTCCATTCTCTCAGCGTATGACAGTCCCGCCATCCCGGGAATTAACCTGGTGAACCTACGCTGGGCTCCCTCAATAGCAAGAATGTCCTTCCTCAAATTAGGGGACCAAAACTGCACACAATACTCCAGGTGTGGTCTCACCAGGGCCCTGTACAACTGCAGAAGGACCTCTTTGCTCCTGGACTCAACTCCTCTTGTTATGAAGGCCAAACAGGCCAAAACTGCACACAATACTCCAGGTGTGGTCTCACTTTAATCGATATACATCCGGAGACCATCGGGATGAGTACTGTCCTTTGTAAACCTACGCTGGGCTCCCTCAATAGCAAGAATGTCCTTCCTCAAATTAGGGGACCAAAAAAAAAAAAAAAAAAAAAAAAAAAAAAAAAAAAAAAAAAAAAAAAAAAAAAAAAAAAAAAAAAAAAACAAAAAAAAAAAAAAACAAAAAAAAAAAAAAAAAAAAAAAAAAAAAAAAAAAAAAACAAAAAAAAAAAAAAACAAAAAAAAAAAAATACAAAAAAAAAAAAAAAAAAAAAAAAAAAAAAAAAAAAAAAAAAAAAAAAACAAAAAAAAAAAAAAAAAAAAAAAAAAAAAAATTAGGGGACCAAAACTGCACACAATACTCCAGGTGTGGTCTCACCAGGGCCCTGTACAACTGCAGAAGGACCTCTTTGCTCCTATACTCAACTCCTCTTGTTATGAAGGCCAACAGGCCTCGCTCTCTCTCCTCTTCATCGTTTCGTTCAGATTGATGTTATATTTTACAAGTTATTCACAATACTCCAGGTGTGGTCTCACCAGGGCCCTGTACAACTGCAGAAGGACCTCTTTGCTCCTAGACTCAACTCCTCTTGTTATGAAGGCCAACAGGCCTCGCTCTCTCTCCTCTTCATCGTTTCGTTCAGATTGATGTTATATTTTACAAGTTATTCACAATACTCCAGGTGTGGTCTCACCAGGGCCCTGTACAACTGCAGAAGGACCTCTTTGCTCCTATCAAGATTTATCTCGTCTTATCCTGCAGTGGGATTTAACGATTCTTCTCTCTCTCTCTCCCCAGCATTCCTCGTCTTCCTCCTCCTCATCTTCCTCGTCCAGCAGTGACTCCGACTGAGGAAGAGGCAGACGCCGGTCTCCGCCGCCTACTAGCGGAGTACGCCAGCGATTTACGACTGCGAGATGAGATCGGTCTGCAGCGCGCCCTACACTTCACGGGACCATTTTCCCCCCTCAAATTCCAGCAGCAGAATCAGGCCATTCGGCCCATCGAGGCCACTCGTCCTTTCAATCGCGCCCGGTCTATCTCTCCCTCCTAACCCCGTTCTCCTGCCTTCTCCCCACAAGCCCTGACTGATCCCCACGCTGATCGACGATCTATCTATCTCTGCCTTAAACATCAATATCCGCTGACTTGTGCCCTCCACCGCCCTCTGTGGCAACGAATCCCACAGATTCACCGCCCTCTGGCCAAATAAATTCTCCTTCCTAAAGGAACGTCCTCTAATTCTGAGGCTGTGCCCTCTAATCCTAGACTCTCCCACTAGTGGAAACATTCTTCGCCATCTCCTTTTCTAAAGGGACCTTTTATTCTGAGGCCTTGCCCTCTAGTCCTAGACTCCCACTCTTTCTGGGCCTTTCACTGTTTGGTCACGTTCCAATGAGGTCCCCCCCCCCCCCCCCCACCCCTCGTTCTTCTAAACCGCCAGCGAGTGCAGGCCAGCGCCAACAAACCGCTCATTCGTAAACGTGACCCCGCATCGCTCCTGGGATCCGTTCTTGTAAAAGAAAAACCTCCTCTGGACCCTCTCGAGAGCCGGCCCATCCTTCCTCAGACACAGGGCCCAGAGCGGGCCTGAACGGGGCCTAATGCAGCCTCAGCGTTTCATCCTCTGGAGTTAAACCGTAGCACGGAGACTTTTTTCTGGTGATTGGGTAATTCTACCTGGATTCTTGGTGTAATGAGAGCGAGAGAGAGAGATCGAGCCTGTGTGCTGTAACCAATTTGTTAAACACTCTGCTGAGTTATGCAATTATTAAATATTCACCCACTCAACTAATTGCGTCTGCCTGCCAATTCTTCGCGGCTCGAGGAAGCAAGGAGTAGACAACAGACAACAGGTGCAGGAGTAGAGGCCATTCGGCCCTTCGAGCCAGCACCGCCATTCACTTCACTGTGATCACGGCTGATCGTACCCCGAATCGCTCCCCGTTCCTGCCTCTCCCCATATCCCCTGACTCCGCTATCTTTAAAGAAGCCCTATCTACTCTCTCTTGAAAAGCATCCGGAGAACCGCCTCCAACTAGCCCTTTGAGGCAGGGAATCCCGCAGATTTCACCACTCTGGGTGGAAATATTTCTCCTCATCTCAGTCCTAAATGTTCCGACTCCCCATATTCTTAACTGTGTGTGTGTGTGGCCACTGTTTGGACGCCCCCACATCGGGAACATGTTTCCCTGCCTCTAGCGTGTCCAAACCTTTAACAATGCTCATATTTCAATGAATCCCTCTCATCCCTTCTAAACTCAGAGGTACAAGCCCACCGCCTCCATTCTCTCAGCGTATGACAGTCCCCCCATCCCCCGGGAATTAACCTAGGGTAACCTAAACCTACGCTGGGCTGCCCTCAATAGCAAAGAATGTCCTTCCTCAATTAGGGGAGACAAAACTGTACCACGATACTCCAGTGTGGTCTCACCAGGGCCCTGTACAACTGCAGAAGGACCTCTTTGCTCCTAGACTCAACTCCTCTTGTTATGAAGGCCAACAGGCCATGGTACCTAGTGCTGAGGTAACTCAGCGGGTCAGGCAGCATCTGTGGAGAACATGGATAGGTGACGTTTCTGGACAGGACCCATTTGTAGTCTCGACCCAAAACGTCACCTACCAATATTGTCCAGAACATTCCTGTTATTCCTGTCACACCAGTTTATGGTGTTGATGTGTTATCACGGCGTGACTTTAGGCGCTAACCTGTCCCCTCCTAATCTTCAGCTCAGATGCAAAGTGGCAGGGGCTGGTCAAATTCCTCTGATGTGAAATCTTGCATTTGCAAAAATGCAGGCCTGACAAAACCCTAACTACCGGCCAAAGTCAACGAGGAACTGCAGATGCTGCTTACAAAAAAAGGGCTGGAGTAACTCGGCAGCCAGGCAGCAGGCGAGCCGGGTAGATCAGTTAATCAGATAAATTGTGAGGTTTATCCACTTTGGTGCAAGAACATGAAGGCAGATTATTATCTGAATGGCCCCAAGTTGGGCTAAAGGGGGATCTGGGGGTCCTTGTTCATCATCTATTGAAAGTAAGCATGCAGGTACGGCAGCAGTGAAGAAAGCCAATGGCCTGTTGCCTTTATAACAAGAGAGTTGAGTCTAGGAGCAAAGAGGTCCTTCTTCTGGGGGGGGAGTTGTTACATGGGCCCTGGTGGACCACACCTGAGTATTGGGGTACAAGTTTTAGGTCTCCAAATTTGAGAAAAGGGCATGTTGGTCGGTGGGACAAGTGTAGATGGGGCATGATGGTCGGGTGGGACTATTGTAGACGGGCATGTTTGGTCGGGGTGTGGACTATTAAGACGGGCAGGTTGGTCCGGGGTGGGACTAGTGTAGACGGCATTTGATCGGGTGGGACTAGTGGGTAGATGGGGCATGTTGGTCGTGGTGTGGACTATGTAGATGGGGAATGTTTGGTCCGAGGTGGGACAAGTGTAGACGGGGCATGTTGGTCGGGGGGGGGTTTGAGGACTAGTGTAGATGGGGCATGTTTGTCGGGGTGGGACTAGTGTCAGATGGGCCATTTGGTCGGGGTGGGACAGTGTAGATGGGGCCATGTTGGTTCGGGGTGGGACTAGTGTAACGGGGCAGTTTGTTTCGTGTGGGACTAGTGTAAGAACGGGGCATGTTGGTCGGGTGGGACTAGTGTAGGACGCGGGCATGTTGTTCGGGGTGGGACTAGTGTAGACGGGGCCTGTTTGGGTCGTGGTGGGACTAGTTAGACTGGCATGTTATGGTCGTGGTGGGACTAGTGTAGAAACTGGGCAATGCAAGTCGGTCGGTGGGAACTAGTGTAGACGGGGCATGTTTGGTCGGGGTGGGACACTAGTGTAGTACAGGGCATGTTGGTCGGGGTGGGACTAGTGTAGACGGGGCATGAAAACCACTCGCGAGCATGGAAGAGAGTTACAAAGACCTCGAGTCGACCACGCTGCGAGTATAGTCGAGGGCAAAACTCTCTTCTAAACTTGCCAATTAGGTCGCCCAAGTGGGACAGCCCCTTTAGGAGCTACTTTGTCTGAAAACATGGAACCAACTGGAACAAGCATGTCGGAAGGGGCAACAGCCAAAGCTAGCAGAGTCATCAACGAACCTAAGGAAGTTAAGATCCAAGCATATAAAAGCCTTGAACGTCAACACAACAGAACATAGCTTCAGCACAACAGAACACGGTAGGCATTGACTACAGAACAGATCAGTGTGTCCATATACCATTATATAAATATATACACACATGAATAAATAAACTGATAAAGTGCAAATAACAGATAATGGGTTATTACCAATCATAGTTTTGTCCGAGCCAGGTTTAATAGGCTGATGGCCGTGGGGGAGCAGCTATTCCTGAACCTGGTCGCTGCAGTCTTCAGGGCCAAATGGCCTACTCCTGCACCTATTATCTATTGTCTATCGTCTTCAGACTCTGAAGAAAGGTCTCGACCCGAAACGCATGGCAGATGCAGTTTAATGCGGATAAATGTGAGGTTATCCACTTTGGTGGCAAGAACAGGAAGGCAGATTATTATCTGAATGGCGTCAAGTTGGGAAAAGGGGGATCTGGGGGTCCTTGTACATCAGTCTATGAAAGTAAGCATGCAGGTACAGCAGGCAGTGAAGAAAGCCAATGGCCTGTTGGCCTTCATAACAACAGGAATCGAATATAGGAGCAAAGAGGTTGTACAAGGTTCCTAGTGAGACCACACCTGGAGTATTGAGTGGAGTTTTGGCCTGTTGGCCTTTAGAACAAGAGGAGTTGAGTACAGGAGCAAAGAGGTCCTTCTGCAGTTGTACAGGGCCCTGGTGAGACCACACCTGGAGTATTGTGTGCAGTTTTGGTCCCCTAATTTGAGGAAGGACATTCTTGCTATTGAGGGAGCCCAGCGTAGGTTCACCAGGTTAATTCCCGGGATGGCGGGACTGTCATATGCTGAGAGAATGGAGCGGCTGGGCTTGTACACTCTGGAGTTTAGAAGGATGAGAGGGAATCTCATTGAAACATATAAGATTGTTAATGGTTTGGACACGCTAGAGGCAGGAAACATGTTCCCGATGTTGGGGGAGTCCAGAACCAGGGGCCACACACACACACACAGTTTAAGAATAAGGGGTCGGCCGTTTAGAGCAGAGACGAGGAAACACTTTTTCTCACAGAGAGTGGTGAATCTGTGGCCATTTGGGACTGAGATGAGGAGAAACTTTTCCACCCGGAGAGTTGTGAATCTGTGGGATTCTCTGCCTCAGAGGGCGGTGGAGGCCGGTTCTCTGGATGCTTTTTCCAAGAGAGAGCTAGATAGGGCTCTTAAAGAGTCAGGGGCTATGTGGAGGAGGCAGGAACGGGGAACTGATTGGGGACGATCAGCCGTGATCACATTGAATGGCGGTGCTGGCTCGAAGGGCCGAATGGCCTCTACTCCTGCACCTGTTGTCTATTGTCTTCAGACTCTGTAGAAGGGTCTCGACCCGAAACGTTACCAAAAACCAACAGGGAACAAGAAACCAAGTTCCTAGTATGAAAATGACCATAACTTTTGTAATAGTGAAGATAGGAAAGTGAATTAAAGGTTTATTTTATGCTTTATCTGCTAGGATGAATTACAGGTTTTATTTTTTAAATCTCAAAATTCCTACCAATAGGCACGTCAACCAGAACTTCCCAACCTGGGAATTGTTGCATTGCTCACGGCCGCGTCCAACTCGTTTTCCTTCGAGACAGCAAGGAGTTGGAAAACCCTGCCGGCCAGCATCGGGGATCTCCGAAACGTCAACACATGCAAGGATGCAACTCCAGAAGCATCTCCATCTCGACTCGCACATCCACCACCACCTCCTTCCTCCAACTAAACGAGAGTAAGTCTGAGGTCGTCCTACTCGCCCCCTCCGACTCAATCAAAACGGCAGCCTTGGAAGCCTCACCCCGCTACTCAAACCTCACGTCAAAAACCTTGCCGTATATTTGACTCTGCGGTGAAATTTGACAAACAAGCAAATGTCAGGGTAAAAGCTGGCTTCTTCATAACGAAAGATATTTGGGACAAAGGTTTACAATATGTACATCTGAACTTTCTGACGGAGCGACCGGCCATGTTGGCCGTTGTGGGCAAGTTGGGCGTGAAGGGCCTGTTTACACACTTGGACAGGACAGGTTTGGAGGGAAATGGGCCAAACGTGGGCAGGTGGGACTGGGGTAGATGGGACATTATTGGCCAGGTACATGGATAGGACAGGTTTGGAGGGATATGTGCTAAACGTGGGCAGGTGGGACTAGTATAGATTAGGCATGTTGGACAGGTACATGGACAGGACAGGTTTGGAGGGATATGGGCCAAACGCGGGCAGGTGGGACTGGGGTAGATGGGACATTGTTGGCCGTTATATGCAAGTTGGGTGTGAAGGGCCTATTTCCACACTTGGACAGGACAGGTTTGGAGGGATGTGGACCAAACGCGAGCAGGTGGGACTAGTGTAGATGGGGCATTATTGGACAGGTACATGGATAGGACAGGTTTGGAGAGATATGTGCTAAATGCGGGCAAGTGGGACAAGTGTAGATGGGGCATGTTGACCGGTGTGGGCAAGTTGGGCGTGAAGGGCCTGTTTCCACACTTGGACAGGACAGGTTGGGAGGGATATGGGCCAAACGTGGGCAGGTGGGACTAGTATAGATTAGGCATGTTGGACAGGTACATGGACAGGACAGGTTTGGAGGGATATGGGCCAAACGCGGGCAGGTGGGACAAGTGTAGATGGGGCATGTTGACCGGTCTGGGCAAGTTGGGCGTGAAGGGCTTGTTTCCACACTTGGACAGGACAGGTTTGGAGGGATATGGACCAAACATGGGCAGGTGGGACTAGTATAGATTAGGCATGTTGGACAGGTACATGGACAGGACAGGTTTGGAGGGATATGGGCCAAACGTGGGCAGGTGGGACTGGTGTAGATGGGACATTATTGGACAGGTACATGGATAGGACAGGTTTGGAGGGATATGGGCCAAACGTGGGCAGGTGGGACTGGTGTAGATGGACATTATTGGACTGTAGGTTGGGAGGGATAATGGGCCAAACGCGGGCAGGTGGACTGGTGTAGATGGGACATTATTGGACAGGTTTGGAGGGATATGGGCCAAACGTGGGCAGGTGGACTGGTGTATGATGGGACATTATTGGACAGGGTACATGGACAGGACAGGTTTGGAGGGATATGGGCCAAACGTGGGCAGGTGGGACTGGGGTAGATGGGACATTGCTGGCCATTGTGGGCAAGTTGGGCTGAAGGTCTTATTTCCACGCTGAATGGCTCTATCTAACCTAATTTAACCCAATCTATCCCATTTCCCCAACATCGAACCTTCCATCGCCAAGTTATTTACTATTCAGCCTCTGTTTTTTTGGCAATTTAACCCCCTTTTATCGAGGCTATTGGCCATTTTCGCCCCAGGGCCCCATTTCTTTCCCACTATATCCTCTATTTAACCAGTTTTTTTGCACAAATCTCTTCCCCTGAGGCGGTCCCCTGCCTCCCCCCCGTCTTTTAGCGATGAACAACTTTTGCAATGAGGTTTTCCCGGCCATTTATCAGCTTTCTTGCCCATTTTCCTGCCCGGATCCCAACCTTTCCCCCCTAGTTTTAACCCCTCCGGTTCCCTTTAGCCGGCATTTTATCGCACTGCCAGCTGCATTGCAGCCGGGGCTTCAATGTGCATGCACTCTCACTCTGCTGCAGCCATGCATTCTTGCATCGTTTGCATTTGAAGCTGCGGGTTCGCGCTGCAGCCGCCGGCCTCGCGCCATTTTCCCCGCGGCGGTTGCGCTTCGAAAAATCCGGGCTCCAACTGCCGACCCGGCGCGGGACTGCGCAGGCGCGCAGCCGGCAGCGGCGGGACTGCGCAGGCGCGGACCCGGCAGCCGGCACCGCAGCGCCGGCAGCGGCGGGACTGCGCAGGCGCGGGGCCGGCAGCCGGCAGAGAAGGCCAACAAAATGGTGGCTTGGCTGCCCACCCAGAGGCAGGAAAAAGCCCCAAAAAACCGGCCCAGAGGGTTTTGCCGGCCGACGGTTCGCCCCTGGGGGCGGAGGCGATGGCCGCGGCCTTCCCCCGGCTGCGTCCGCGGCGGAGGAGGTGTCCGGCACGTTGGCCAAAGTGCGGTCAAGCCAGTGTTGGAACGTCAGGATGCCAACGTAACCGGCAACGGCAACGGCAACGGCAACGGCAACGGCAACGGCAACGGCGTGCCGGCGGTGAAGCTGACAGGACAAGAGATTTAGCCCAGAACCCAAGAACGCGAACGGCACAAAGCAAGCAACTCCCGCACGTTGGCGAAAGTGCGGCGCCAACGTCAACGTCAACGTCAACGGCCTGGCGTGTCGGGGGTCAAGAACAGAACGGCGCAAGGGTTAGGCCAAGAGGACAAGAGATTTAGCCCAGAACCCAAGAAAGCGAATGCCACAAGGCAAGCAACTCCCGCACGTTGGCCAAAGTGCGGCGCCAACGCCAACGTCAAACGTCAACGGCCTGGCGTGTCGGGGTCAAGAACAGAACGGCGCAGGGTTAGGCTAAGAGGACAAGAGATTTAGCCCAGAACCCAAGAACGCAAACGCCACAAAGCAAGCAACTCCCGCACGTTGGCCAAAGTCTGGCGCCAACGTCAACGTCAACGGCCTGGCGGTGTCGGGGGTCAAGAACAGAACGCGCAGGGGTTAGGCCAAGAGGACAAGAGATTTAGCCCAGAACCCAAGAGCGTGAAGGCCACAAAGCAAGCAACTCCTAATGGAGGTGTCCGGCACGTTGGCCAAAGTGCGGCCAAGCGAGGGGCGGCCGTGTCAAGATGCCAACGTTACGGTCAACATTGCAACCTTCACGTGGTCCGCCCTGTGTCGACGACACAGTGCACAGACGGAAGATCAAACGGAACAAGTTGTCCAACAACGTTAGGCCGTGCACCCCACACGCGAGAAGGTGAAGACATCGTTGAACCCTTGGTTAAATTTGACAGGACTTGGGGAAGATTTATTCAACATTTTCACACGACATAAACTGTCCCCTCTCCAACCGTTATAAGAATTCTTCTACCTTTATACGGTGGAACGGGCTTGACGACAAACAGGGACTTAAATTGTTGGAACTATTTGCCGCCCAGATTCTGTTTTGCTTATTTTACTTTTTGTTTTTCTCTCTTTTTCTTTTTGTTTTTATATATACAGCGGGCAGATTATTATCTCAACGGGGTTAGGTTAGGTAAGGGGGAGGTACAGCGAGACCTGGGTGTCCTCGTACACCGGTCACTGAAAGTTGGCGTGCAGGTACAGCAGGCAGTGAAGAAAGCCAATGGCCTGTTGGCCTTCATAACAAGAGGAGTTGAGTATAGGAGCAAAGAGGTCCTTCTGCAGTTGTACAGGGCCCTGGTGAGACCACACCTGGAGTATTGTGAATAACTTGTAAAATATAACATCAATCTGAACGAAACGATGAAGATGAGAGAGAGAGAGAGAGAGAGAGAGAGAGAGAGGGGGAGGGAGAGGAGGGGAGAGAGAGCGAGGCATGTTGGCCATAACAAGAGGGGTCGAGTCTAGGAGCAAAGAGGTCCTTCTGCAGTTGTACAGGGCCCTGGTGAGACCACACCTGGAGTATTGTGAATAACTTGTAAAATATAACATCAATCTGAATGAAACGATGAAGATGAGAGAGAGAGAGGGAGGCATGTTGGCCTTCATAACAAGAGGAGTTGAGTATAGGAGCAAAGAGGTCCTTCTGCAGTTGTACAGGGCCCTGGTGAGACCACACCTGGAGTATTGTGTGCAGTTTTGGTCTGTTGGCCTTCATAACAAGAGGAGTTGAGTCTAGGAGCAAAGAGGTCCTTCTGCAGTTGTACAGGGCCCTGGTGAGACCACACCTGGAGTATTGTGTACAGTTTTTTATTTTTTTGGCCTCATAACAAGAGAGTTGAGTATAGTCCTTCTGCAGTTGTACAGGGCTCTGGTGAGACCACACCTGGAGTATTGTGTGCAGTTTTGGTCTGTTGGCCTTCATAACAAGAGGAGTTGAGTACAGGAGCAAAGAGGTCCTTCTGCAGTTGTACAGGGCCCTGGTGAGACACATCTGGAGTATTTGTTACAGTTTGGTCTGTTGGCCTTCATAACAAGAATACAGGAGCAAAGAGGTCCTTCTGCAGTTGTACAGGGCCCTGGTGAGACCACACCTGGAGTATTGTGTGCAGTTTTGGTCCCCTAATTTGAGGAAGGACATCCTTGTGATTGAGGCAGTGCAGCGTAGGTTCACCAGATTGATCCCTGGGATGGCGGGACTGTCATATGAGGAAAGATTGAAAAGACTAGGCTTGTATTCACTGGAGTTTAGAAGGATGAGGGGGGGGGGGGAATCTTATAGAAACATATACAATTATGAAAAGGACTGGACAAGCAGAGGCAGGAAAAATGATCCCCATGTTGAGGGAGAGTCTGTCAAACCAGGGGCCATACACAGTGCTTAGAATAACAAGGCGAGGTCATTTAGGACTGAGGTGGACGAGAAATTTGTCCCACCCAGAAGATTTGTGAATCTGTGGGATTCCCTTATACTGCCACAGAGAGGCAGTGGAGGCCAAGTCACTGGATGGATTTAAGAGAGAGTTAGATAGAGCTCTAGGGGCTGGTGGAGTCGAGGGATACGGGGAGAAGGCAGGCACGGGTTATTGATTGGGGACGATCAGCCGTGATCACAATGAATGGCGGTGCTGGCTGGAAGGGCCGAATGGCCTCCTCCTGCACCTATTGTCTATGTTTCTATGCAAGTCCTCTTTTAACCATTTAAACTACATTTACATAGCGACCGGGAGGTCTATACCCAATGTGTATTTGGACACTGGATTCATAATTAGAGTGGGCATTTAACATATACCATATAGCATTAACAGCACGGGAAAACAGGACCACTCGGCCCCTTCTCGTCCGAGCGGACACTTACTTCCCCTAGTCCATCTCCTGCTCTCAGACATAACCCCCCTTCCTTCGTCATAGACCTATTACAATTGATTTTAACGATAAAATCGATCCTGCCTCCACCTTCCACTGGAAAGCTCATTCCACATCAGCCACACCCTCTGAGTAAAGAAGTTCCCCCTCATGTTACCCCTACAACTTCTGTCCCTTAATTCTCAATCATGTCCTCTCTTGTTTGAATCTTCCCTACTCTCAATGGGAAAAAAGCTTATCCACGTTTAACTCTGTTATCCCTTTATATTTGAAAGACCTCAATCAAGTCCCCTTAACCTTCTGCGCTCCAAAGAATAAAGGACCTAACTTGTTAACCTTTCCTGTAACTTAGGAGCTGAAACCAGGCAACATTCTGGTAAATCTTCCTGGTGTACTCTCTCTATTTCGTTGGACATCTTTCCTATAATTTGGCGACTAGATTTGTAGCATACTCAGGAAATTGCTCTCAATGCCTTGTATAGTTTAACATTACATCCCATACATTTGTTGTTAAGAGAATGCAGGGTGATTGGACAGGTTGGGGGAGTGGGCAGATGATGGCAGATAGCTGTAGGTTTAATGCGGATTAAATGAGAGGTTATCTACTTTGGTGGAAGAACAGGAGGCAGATTATTATCTAAAATTACGTCAGTTGGGAAAAGGGGGAGTACAAGGGATCTGGGGGTCCGTGTTTATACTGTCTATGAAAGTTAGCTTGCAGGTACAGAGGCAGTGAAGAAAGCAATGGCCTGTTGGCTTTATAACAAGAGGAGCGAGGAGTTGAGTCTAGGAGCAAAATGAGGTCTTCTGCAGTTGTACAGGGCCCTGGTGAGACCACTTGGAGTATTGTGTGCAGTTTTGGTCCCTAATTTGAGGAAGGACCATTCTGCTATTGAGGAGACCAGCGTTAGGTTCACCAGTTAATTCCCGGGATGGCGGTTGGACTGTCATAATCTAATGAATTCCAATAAATAAAACGCGAGAAGAAATTGGAGCGGTCTGTGGGCTTGTACAAACATTCCTGGAACACATAGAAGGATGGAGAGGGGGATCCTCAATGAAACATATATAAGATTGTTAAGGGTTTGGACACGGCTATGAGGCAGGAAAAAACATGTTCACGATGTACACACAGGAATCCCGGGGGGCAGACAACCAGCAGAGGCCACACACACCACAACAGTTTAAGTAATAAAGTGGTCGGACATTTGGAAACGGGAGACGAGGAAAACTAATCTTCCACGCAGAGAAGTTGCTTTAAGTTTTTGTGGCCATGTTGGGACTAAGAGAGAGGAGAAACTTTTTCCACCCTTGGGGGACTGAGATGAGGAGAAACTCCTTTTTTTCCACCGGAGTAGTTTGTGAATATTCTGTGGGATTTTCTTTCTCTGCCTCATAGGGGAGGGGTGGTGGAGGGCCCGGTTTCCTCTCTCCCGGATTGCTTTCAAGAGAGAGCTAGACAACCAACCTCCCATCCCCATCCATCACCTCCATCTCCAATCCAAGAGTTGTGGACAGTTTACAGCGTAAAAACCATCCGCCACCAGCAAAACCAACCTCTCTCCAACCTCCCGTCCACCTCACTGGGACGCTCGGATAAAAGACTATGTTTAATACTAATTAAAAATGAGGCTTGAAACCCTCCGCACTAAACCTCTCCCTTCCGCCCTTCCCTCCCTTATCTACAACATTCTACAAACTTACAACTCGTGCGGGGACACCTCCGGCCCGGTGACCGGGACCGGGGCGGGGCCGGCCAGGTTGTAAACCGTTCCAGTCTCCCCGCTGGCCGCCATCGCCCGCGACAAGTAAAAGCAACAGCAACACTCCCTCTCTCTTCTCTCTCCCTGTACCCCCGCATCGCGACACGGGACAGGAAACTCAACTGTAACGGAAGACCCGCAAAAAGCGCCCGGAGAAAAAACCACGCAGGTCACGGGGAGAACGTGCAACCTCACTTCCGAACGAGACAGCGCCCATATCCGGGATGGAAACCAGGTGTCCGTTACCGACAGCCGCACCCGCCTCCTCCGCGCGACCTGCGATCGCCAGCACACATCATCAACAACACTGTCACGTCCCAACGACACACACACTACTACACACAATCCTAACACACACACACACCACACACAACACACACACACACAAACACACACACTACACACACAACGCACACGCACACAAACACACACACACACACACAACACAACACACACACACACACCACACACACTGTCCCACACACACACACCACACACACACACACACTAGTCCCACACACATCACAACACACACAAACACACACACACACAATAACTGTCTCACACAACACACACACGAACACTCACTACACAACACACGCAACTCAACCACTGTCTCACCACACAACACACACACACACACACAACGAACACACAAACACACTCACACACACACCACACGACACACACACAACTGCCCCACACACACACCACACCACACAACACATCACACACACCACACACCACCACACAAACACATACCACATACTGTCCCTCACACACACACACACGACACACTCACACACACGCACTCACAACTGTCTCACACACACACTCACCCACGCACCACAAAACACCACACACACACACACACGCACACACGACGCAACCTGCACACGTCCACACAACACAACACACACACAACACACGCACACACACACACACACACGCGCACACTGTCTCACACACACACACACACACTCACACAAAAATCATAACATACCGCACCTCTACACTGTCTACACACGACACATACACACACACACACCTTCAACGATCCACATGACACACGCACACACAACAACACACACACACCACGACACACAGCACCTCACACCTCTCAACACACACACACACACACACACACACACGCACCACACAACACACACCTACCACACACACTAACACGACTCACACACACACACACACACACACAAAACGCGACACACACACACACACACAACACAACCCGCACACACACACACACACAGACACGACGCAACCAACACACAAATAATACAACGCACACAACACAACAAACACACACGCACCAGACACACGCACTCACAAACAGTCTCACACACACACGCAACACACACACACGCACACAACAACACCACACACACACCACACGCACCACCGCACACTCACACACACAACACTGCCAGCACTCACAACTCACAACTGACTCCCACCCACACACAAACAACAAACGCACACCACACACACACACATACGAACACACACACACACACACATCACACACAACCAACAAATCACAAACGCACACGCACACTCACACTGTCCCGAACACACCTACACACACACACTCACACACACACACACACACACACACACACACACACACACCACACACACAGCAGTCCCCAAAAAGACACACACACACACACGCACCGCACACTCGACACTGTCACAACACAACACACACCGAGCAACAACACACACACACACATACACACACACACACACACCACACACTACAACACAAAACATTAACAACGCTACGCACCACTCACACGTCCCCACACACACGCACACTAAACACACACACAAAACGTCACCACGCACACACACACAGCAGACACACACAATCAACACCACACACACACACAACACCCACCCACACCCACAACAAACACGCACACACACACACAAACGCACCGCAACACCACTATCCTTACCACAACACACACACACATCAAAACGCACACACACAGCTCACACACACCGAACCACACACACACACACACACACAAACACGCACACACACATAAACAAAACGCATTCGCACACACTATCCTACACACACACACCACCACACGCACACGACACACTCACTAACACTCACATCACCACAAAAAAAAACGCACCACAAGCACACCACTCCAACAAAACACACAACAACACACCACTCACACACACAACGGGGGACAATCTACAATACATCACCATAAAGTCCAATTGAAACCTACAAACCCCAAGCACGTCCTGTGAGGTGTGGGAGGAACCCCGGAGAAAACCCACGCGGGAGAACATGGAAACTCCACAGAGACAGACGCCCGTGGTTGGGATGGAACTCCGTGACCATAGCGTCTATAACGGGATCAAATAAATCCCATGTGTTCCAGTTATAATGTACCTGATAATTTTATATTTAAGATATATCATCATTAGTACATGACTAATATTTGATATCTTTATTATATCAATTGCATTCTCTGTTAAAATATATTATTTATTGGAGGGGAGAAAGATATGGGGGAGGAAGGAGAGAGGGAAAAGGGAGAGAGGGAGAGAGAGAGAGAGAGAGGGGGAGGGAGAGGAGGAGAAAGGGGTGGAGGGAGGGAGCAGAGGGGGGGAGGGGAGAGAAGAGGAGAGGGGGGGAGGGAGAGAGGAGAAGGTTGGGAAAGAGGGAGAAGTAGGGGGATGGGGAAGGGACTCGCTCGCTCTCGCTGTCTTTCGCTGTGGTTATCCTTCTTTGGCGCATACCCTGTGTTCGATATTTTCCTCGCTCTCTTGTTTGCGCTCGAGTTTCGTTCCCCTCATCTTGCCTGTTTCCTCTTTTTCTCTCTCTCAGCCTCCTGTCTCTCTCTCTCTTCTTTTTCTCTCTTTCTTTTTCCTTCACTCTCTCTTTTATGCTCAGCCTTTTTTTTCTTTTTCTCTCACTTCTGTCTCTCTCTCTCTCTCCCCTCCTTAAAAACTAACCCAACCCACCATAACACTCAAAAGTCCTCCTTCCCTATCCCCCCACCCTCTCCATTACATAAATCAAACCACGCCCCCTGCCAAATCGAACCCTTCTCCCCTTCGTAACTACATCCCGTATAACATGGACAATTAGCACCTCCCCCGGAGTATTGCGTACAGTTGTAGGTCTCCCAAACTGAGTCATGACATTAATCTTATTTTTGCCATAGAGTGCGAACATAGTCAAAGGTTCACCATACAGATATCCAGGGATGGCAGGACTACCATATGAAGAAAGACTTGAAAGACCTTTCCGGGTTTATAACTCTCGGAATTTAGGAGATTAAGAGGGAATCCATGAAAGAAACTTACAAAAATCGTAAGGGGTTGGACAGGCCTATATCAGGAAGATTGTTCCCGATGTTGGGGAAGTCCAGGACATGATGGTTCACAGCTTAAAGAATAAGGGGGAAACTCCCTTTAAGACCGAGAATGAGAAAGACTTTTTTTTTCCTCAACACAGAGAGTGGAGAGTTCTGGCACCTCTCTGCCACAGAGGGTAGGTATGAGGCCAGTTTCATTGCCATAGTTAAGAGTGAGTTGGATGTGGCCCTTGTGTGCTAAAGGATCAGGGGGTATGGAAGAGGAAGGCAGGTACGGGATACTAGTTGATGATCAGACCGTGATCATGATGAATGCGGGTGCAGGCTCGAAAGGGCTGAATGGCCAACCTCCTGCACCTAATTTCTATGTTTTTCTATGTTTTCTCTATATTTATTGGGAGAAAGAAGAAGAAAGAGAGGAAAAGGAGAGACGAGAGAAAGGGAGAGGGGGAGAGAAAGGGAGAATGGATGGAGAGAGGGTACGGGAAAGTAGGAGTGGGAGGGGAATAGTGAGGTGTGGTCTGTCTCTCTCTGTCTCCTCTGTGTCTCTCTCCACTCCCTGTGTCTCCCTCTCTAGTCTCTCTCTGTCTCTCTCTCTGTCTCTGTCTCTTCAATTTCAATTTACAATGTTACAAACACTCTATCAGGCATGATAAAATACAACACGGTTATAATCGCCAAAGAAAAACATAACATCCATATTTAAAATGCATCGATTTAAATACAAGTCTACAGTTCAAACCGGATAGATATGTCCCTGTACATATATATATATATATATACATACCGCCACAAACGCAACGTTGGGACCAGACCGCGACTGGTCTGCACTTGGTCTAGTATTACGATATATATATATATATACACTCGCGATACACATATATAGCCCTTTATGATGCTACATCAAACGTTTCTTGCAGCTGTAGGCAGTACAACACAATAGCAAGTTTAGGCGATTCAATTTAATTTCTTAGTGTCAGTTAAGTGTCAAATATTGTCTCACTCTGTCCTCTCTCCTCTCTCTAATCTGTCTCTCCTCCACCTCCTCCCTCTGTCGCTCGCTCTCTCTGTCCTCTCTCTCTCTCTCTCCACTGTCTCTCTCTCTCTTTCTATCCTCTGCTCATCTCCTCTCTCTCACTGTCTTGTGTCTCTCTCTCTGCACTCTCCATCTCTCCCTGTCCTCTCTCCCCTCTCTCCTCTCCCACCCTCTCTGTCTCTCCTCCTCTCTGTCTCTCTCATCTCTGGTCCCTCTTTTTATTTCTCTGTCTCTCTGTCCACTCTATCCTCTCTCTCTCCTGTAATGTATTTTATTTATTTGATTATATATTTTATTATATTATATATTTATATATTATACATATCACATTTTGACTACTAAATAATTAGTGTCTCTCTCACTCTCTATCATCTTCTCTCTTCCTCTCTGGACCTCTCTCTGTCTGTGTGTCTCCTCTTTCTCTCTCCCCTGTACATATAAACACTCTCACACACACACACACACAATATATAATAAGAATTTTTATATATATAATATATACACGACACACGTACATATACCTATATATATATATTATAAATCTCGCCGCAAACACGCGCTTTGGGGGGAACAGAACCCGACGGGTCTTGCAACTTGGTCGATTATATATATATAATATATATACACTCTAATATAATATAATAGTATACAACTCGAGACACACACCTATAGATACCTATAAAATTTAGTATTATATTATATATTATTATATGTAATAGATATCACAATATAATACATAATAATTTTATGTCTCACTGGCGCTCTGTCTCTCACTCTCTCTCTGATGCTCTCCTCCGTCTCATGTCTGCCCCTCCCGACTTTCTCACTTTCACTCTGTCCTCTCTCCTCTTCTCTCTCTCTCTCCCCTTACATAATATACACTCCTCACCAAACACACACAAACAACACATATATAAAATATAATTTATATATTATACAACACACACACACACGAAACACACACACGTAATACATATATAAATATAAACTCGCCGCAGAACGCAACTTGGGGGACCAGACACCGACGGTCTGCACTTGGTCTAGTATATATATATAATATATATCTATATACACTCGCGATAAACCTATAGCCCTTTATTGATGCTAGACACACGTTTCTTTTGCAGCTGTAACAGTACAACACAATAGCAAGTTTAAAAGCGATTCTCTGCTCTCTGTCTCTCCTCTCCCGTCTCTCTCCTCTCTCTCTCTCTTCCCAGGTCCCCCCCCCTCCTCCCCTCCCCTCCTCTGTCTCTCTCTCACTCTCTCTCAACTGAGCGCTGGGTTCGTCGGGGTGGTGGGGGGGGGTGGGGGGGGGGGGGGGGGAGGGGAAGAGAGCGAGGAGGGGAGAGTTTGACACCGAATCGATCTGCAGGAAAAGGATGTGATTGTTTCACTCGTGGACAGGAGAGCCAGAGAGCGTGGCTTAGCGGCGGTGGGAGATAGGAGGGAACGAGAGAGTGAGGGGGGGATGGAGGGAGAGAGAGAGGAGAGAGAGAGCGCGGGGGGGTCTAACGTAATTCCGGGCCGAACACAGACGGGAAAAATGCTTGCTCTTTGCTTATGCCGAGGTTGGAACGAGGGGAGGGGGAGGGGGATGGGGGGAGAGAGGGAAGGAGAAAGAGAGCGGAGGGAGAGAGAGGAGAGAGAGAGAGAAACGTGGCTTTCGTTTAATAATTATCATCTGAAATGTGTGGGTGAGAAGAGAGAGAGTGGAGAGAGAGAGAGAGAGAAAGAGAGAAACATGTGCATACATGTCGTTAATATTATCCTCTTGAAATGTGTGGGAGAAAGAGATAGAGGGAGGTGAAGAGAGAGAGGGTGGAGGGAAATGGAAAGAGAGAGGGGGTGAGGGAGAGAGGGAAGGAGAAAGAGAGCGAGAGAGAGAGAGAGAGGGAAAACATTGTGCTTTCTGTTAATATTAATCCGCCCCCTTGAAATTGTGGGGGAGAAATAGAGAGAGGAAGAGAGAAGAGAAGGGGAGGGGAGGGAAGGAAAGAGAGGGAGGAGAGGGAGGGGGAGGGAGAGAGGAGGGAAGGAGAAAAGAGAGAGCGAGAGAAGAGAGAGAGAAACGTGCTTTTTTTTTCGTTAATAAATTATCCTCTTGAATGTGGGGGAGAAAGAGAGAGAGAGAGAGAGGGAGGGGAGGGAGTGAATGAAAGGAGAGAGGGAGAGAGAGAAGGCGGGGGGAGGAGAGAGAGGGAAGGAGAAAAAGAGGAGCGAGAAGAAGAGAGAGAGAGAGGAGACGTGCTTGTCGTTAATATGTTTTCCCACATAGAAATGTGTTGGGGGAAGAAAGAGAGAGAGGAAGAGAGAGAGAGAGAAAAGGAGAGAAGGGGAGGGGAGGAAAAGAGAAGGGAGGGAGAGAGAAGAAGGAGAGAAGAGAGAAGAGATAGAGAGGAGAGGGGAAGGAAACAAGAATAGGGAGGGAAGAGGGAGAGAGGGGAAAGGAGAAAAGAGGAGAGACAGACAGAAGATTTTTTCTTATTTTTCCTTCTCCACTTGAAAATGTGTGGTGGGGGTGAAGAGAGGAGAGAGATAGAGGGACTGGCCGCGCGGGGCTTTTCTGAGTGCGCGCGCTCTTTCTCTCGCTCTGTGTCCCCAATCAAACGAGACACAAGTAACCTGCTTTCCTCATTGGAGTCGTCTCCCGGCTCTCATCCGTCTTCTTTCCTTCCCTCTCCTCTTCTTCTCTGTCTGCTTTGATTTCTTAGTCTCTCTTATGGTCTTGTTCTCTCGCTCCTCTTTCGTTCTTCCTCTCTTCCCGCTCTCCTCTTTCCTTTCCCATATGTTTGTCCTTCATCCTCCTTTTTTCTCATTCATCTCTTCTCCGTTTCTATCGCGCCCCCTCTGTTCTCTTTTCTCTCTAATTTCTTTTTCTTCATTGCTTGCTCTTCTCTTTCATCTCTACTTCTTTCTTATCTGCGCTCTATTTCGCCTTCTCTTATTCTCCCTCCCAATCAAACAACCACAGAATAGAAGCCACACACCCATAGTATTGTTTCTCTCCTCTCCGTCTCTTTCTTCACTCGGTTCTGCTTTCTCGTCTCAATGCTTCTCCCTCGCTCTCCCCTGTCTCTCCACTCACACACAACCACTACGACATTTTTGTGTTCTCTCTCTCTTTCTCTCCCCTTCCCCTCTTCTCTTTTTTCTCGCGCTCGACTCTCGCTTTCCTCCTTGGTCTCCCTTTTGTCTCTCTCGCTACTTTCCCTATTCTCTTTCTCTATTTCTCTTCTCTCATTGCGTCTCTCTGATCTCTCTCCGTTTTCCTTCCTTGCAATTCTTGCCGTCGGCCTGTTCTCTTCTCTTCTCTCACCCCGATATTAAAAATAAAATAACCATCCAACAACCACCTAGATATCGCTACCATATATTTTTTCTCCCCCCGCTCCTCTCTCTTCTTCTCTCTTCTTTCTTTTCCCCTTTTCTTCTTCTCTCTTCCTGTCGCGCTTTTACCTTTTGTCCTTCGTCTTTTGTCTCCATTGCTCCTGTTGATCCTCTTCTGTCTGTTCGTCTCTGTTGTCATGTCCTTCTCTCTCGTTTCTCGCTCGGCTCGCTCTCTTGGCTGTTTTCGTCTCTTTTTTTCGTTTTTTCTCGCTCCACTGATCAAACTTGAACCATCAAAAAACCACGCACCCATAGATTAGTGCGCTCTCTTCTCTAGTTCGCACTGCTCGTGCTCTCTCTCGCACTCTCCCCTCTCTCCGCCCCTCACACACACCTCTTTTTCTCTCTGCCCCCCCCACCACACCACCCCCCCCCTCACGTCCCCCACCCCCCCCCCCTTCCCCCTGTTCACCGTCGACCTCCCTCCCCCTCCATACCCCACCCGCCACACCACCCAAACGCAACCGCAAGGAATTCATCCCCCCAACACACTCTACACCTCCACGTGACGACACACACACCCATCACAACACACGCTGCGACACACTACACACACACACCCGCACCCCCAGCCCGACACAACACCCAAAACATGACGATCACAAAAGCACCCCCAACCAACCACGGCGGTAAGCTGACAACTGTCCCACACACGAAACTATGGTCCACTACACAACACACACACCACACACACACGCACGACAACAGACACAGCGGAACTTAGAATCACAAAACCCCGACACCACACACACAAACACAACACACACAAGACCTAACACACACACAA